>JXSR01S034882.1:2213-12220 GCA_000969725.1 Ophiothrix spiculata
TTACAACTTCTGTTCCAACAGAAAATTAAATCTCACTTTATATGCCTTGTATTAGTCTCAAATAACCATAATAGTTAAAAGTATTTAAATATTTTTAGAAAATAAAGAAATAAAAGGTACTAAGCATAAGAGGATATATAATTTTGCAGAGCTGGTGTGATTTATTGGTGCCTCACAGTCACTTCAGTTGGAACAATGTGGCAAAAGTAGGTAGCATGCATTTCTGACTGGTTGATGGTATGCCTTAGGTTTGAGTGAGGCATAAATGAATCTCTATGCTGAGGGTTGCTTGTGGATTTAATCACTTAGATTTCATATTTTCAACTTTTGTATTTGGTATCTACATTTGAAATGCATGATAGCTCATGATCAAGGATTCTGCTGCTAAAAGGGTTGTGTCATAAATCAATGAATTTGAAGTTGCCATCAATATCTGTCAAAAGAGTCTACAAAATCCTAATAAATCTTGTTGAATTTTGGTAACTGATAACTTAATAATGTCAGCTAATTTGTTTCTTTGATAACAGCTTGGGGGAGCAATCGTAGCTCAAGCGGTTGGAGCTTGAAACCCATAGGGTAGATAGATAGATCCAGATACTTACATGCTCAATAGTGTAATTTGAGGATCTACATTTTGTATCGCAATGTGATAATCTATAAAGTCGAACATTACTAGCTATCTAACTCATGATAGCATAAAAATCTAAATGATGGATAGGAAGCACTGGATGAAGTGTAATATAAACATGATAAAAAAATAAAACTCATGAAGGACTGTATACCCACATCCACTTCAAAATAGAATAAATAAAATTACCCGTTTATTTATAGGATTTAATATAAACGTTTGTGAACAGCCATGGGCTGTTTACATGATATGTGCAATGGATGCATGTGGAATGCAAATTTGTCATTAGTCTGACTTTGATGAATATTCTGTGTCTAAATTTTGATATTCTATTTCTGAGGTAAAATGCTATTGACACTTCAGAAATGTCAACAACTTACTAGAATAATTGAAATGCCTATCTAAGTCAAGGTAGAATGTTTAGTGATGTCTTTTTAGAAACCGTTTCACAGACTTGATGCCGCCATGATTTTTTAGTCATAGATACTGCACTTTTAATTTCTCATGGTAGATAGGTAGTACAAAACCATGGGATTTGATTAATGGGATAGGTGCACCAAAATAATTTTCTTTTGAGACTAAAAATGCTAGTGGCTTCATGTTTGGGGTATGTGACACATAATATCATAAAAAGAGAAAAATGCAAAAATTTGCCTAATTTGACCATCTTGGATTTTTGGAGTCGGATTTCAAAAGGGCAAAGATACGCAACCGTAAATGCAAGAGACTTCATTTGTTTTTATATGAAAGAGAAAAAAGTATGGAATCATGGATTTTTCCCTATTCCTTTTTTAATAACAAGAATAAACCCAATTTTGATCCAAAAATGTCATTTTTGGATCAAAATTAAGTGCTTGGTGGGCTGGAATAGTTGCTTGCTGCCTCTTCCTCCTATCTCTCCTGTGCTGGGTGGGGTGGAGAGAGCTCCCATTTTTCCTTGCTGCCTTGCCCTCTTCCTAGCCAGTGCCTGGATTGTTACCTTGATGGGGTGGTGCAGTGATCCAAAGATGCAATCATTTTGTTTGTTTTATATTTTTAACTAGTATTTATAATAAAGTATTATCTAGTTTTATTGTGTACTCTGTATTTTCTGAATGTTTTATGTACAGCCACGGCCACCTGGGCTCCCTGGAAGAACAGTGCTAGTGCATTGAAGGGATAACCCAGGATAAAGAAGAATGAAATAATTAAATAAATAAATAAATAAATAAAGGCAAAAGCTAAACCTCTTTAAGGAAGAAAGAGATAAAAGTCCTAAATCTTCTTTCAAAGTACTTCAAATGCATTGTAAGCATGGACAGATATATTGAGCAAATAATCGTGACACCTTCTTTCACTTTTAATCAAGTCTGTCACAATTTATTCCAGAATTCAGTGGTAGACACCTACTGGTGGTTAAGCCATCTGATTTGATGTAGCACTGAATAAAAGAACCATGCTCTATTTTTTTTAACTTTAACACAAACACTACATTAAAATGTGTGCACTGAATAAAAGAGATGGCCAAGATCTACTTTAACGCAAACACTGCATTGCTATGTGTAGCCTAATAAAAGAGTCGACCAAGCTCCATTTCTAACGCAAACACTGCATAGAAAAGTTGGATTAACACTTGCCCTGAAATGATGTTGAATGACTACTCCTCTAAATACAACAAACATTTGCATGACAATTTGACTGGGCGTCCCCATGTTAGATGGATGCTGCAGACAAACCAAAGTTGTTAGATGCTGAATTATTTGTACAGCCATATACATACAATAGGAGATTAGAATAAACCTGGGAATTAGGGTAAGCACAATTAGATCTAAATTTTTCCCTTTTCTTAGGCTGCGATCACATAGAAGTATACGGTATTCGCTATATGCTCCCCGGGGAGTGATTCATATTTTAAATTGACAGGGATTATCCTCATCACTAAAAACATGAGTGCCTCCCCAGGAGCGTATAGCGAATATCATATACCGTATACCCATGCGTATACTTCTATGTGATTGCAGCCTTATAGCACTTGTAAGAACTACTGTGGAATTTTTTGTCAATAACTTGAGGGGCACAAAATATCATATAATGGTGATGTTATCATCAGTTAAGTTGTCATCACTGAAAATTGTATGTCAATTTACTGACATGTGAACCTCTATAGTCAAGTCCTAAATCTTCTTTCAAAATACTTCAAATTCATTGTAAGCATGGGCAGGTATATAGAGCAAATAATCGTGACACCTTCTTTCACTGTTAATCAAGTCTATCACAATTTATTCCCAAAAATTCAAAGGCAGACACCTACTGGCAAAGTACCTCGGAATATGTCGTCTAAATTGATGTAGCACTGAAGAAAAGAATCATGCTCTAATTTTAACACAAACACTATATTGAAATGCATGCACCATATAAAAGAGACGACCCGGATCTATTTTTAAGGCAAACACTGCATTGAAATGTGTGCACTATATAAAAGAGACGACCCGGATCTATTTTTAAGGCAAACACTGCATTGAAATGTGTGACCAAATAAAAGAGCCGGCCAGGCTCTATTTCTGATGCAAACACAACATGGAAATGTTGGGACTAACACTTGCCCTGAACGATGTTGAATGTCTACTCCTCTAAATACAACAAACATTTGCATTGACAGGGCATCCCCTTGTTAGATGCATGATGCAGACAATCAGGTTACACAAAGTCTTTAGATTCTGAATTATTTGTACAGCTCTGTATAACAAACTTAGAATAAAGCTGGGAATTACCATGGATATTTGATCAATAACTCGAGGGACATTTAGTGTGCGAGAGGTCCCAATACAAGGTTTGATATCTTAAGTAAGAACTCTTTTTTATAGCTAACAAAAAGTTTTTGCCTCTTTTTGTCTCTTGCATATTGTCAAATCATTGCAGACTGTAGAGAGTTAAGTGCTTGGTTAATTATGTAATGCGTATTATATCTGAGTGTAATTTTTCACCACACAGACATCAAATTCAAAAATTTACCACTAACAATTTAAGACTTGTCAACTTTTATGAAAAGTAATAAGTCAAAATCTGAAAAATTGATGAAGAATTTGCTAGCTTTTAAAGCACATGCTTTTAAAGCACACAAACATCAATTAGTGAAACTCGCTACTTTCTTCAATAAGTTCAGTGATTTATCAGGAAAGCATGATGAAAATTAAGCATTAGTGCTACCATATCATGATTGTTTTTTTTTTTCTCAAACTTCTTGTTTCAATTTAAGGGGATAGATGCACCCAAAATCATTTCTTTAACTGAAAATGGTAGAGACTTCAATTTTGGGTATATGACACATCTCTTTTATTCCATGCACACATATTTTCAGTGTAGGGTTTTTGTTGAAATTAGAGCGTGATTCTTATATTCAGTGTTACATCAATTTAGATGGCATAATCTCAGGTACTTTACCAGTAGGTTCCTCACATTGAATTGAGGAATAGATTATTATAGACTTGATTAAAGCTGAAAGAATGTTTGCGATTATTTGCCGTATATACTTGCCTAGATGTTTAAAAGGCATTTGTGAAGTAAAAGACATTGTGGAATCTGATATACATGAATTTAGCTCAGAATATCACACAATAAACAATTTTGATAGTGATGAAGAGATCTATATGGTGGCATTTCATGAGGTGGGTCAAAAATGTGTTACATAGTCAAAATGGTCAAAAAAAAATTGTTTGATATGATGTTAATATTATTGATCTCTTTCAATTCAAGTAACTTTTAAGCCAAATATCACTTTTGTTTTGGCATAATGAGCTAATTAATGGTTAATGACTCCATAGACGGCAATGCAAACTGTAATTTTCAAACGCGTTTTTCTCAAAATTGCCTGTTTTCACTAAATCAAGTCATAAATTGGAATGATTAATGGTAAACAGTTCATTTTTACAGGATATGTTCTAAACACTTTAATAGTTACTTTAATGCATTAAACTTGAAACAGACACCTTAGGGTCTTGGTGTTAATGACCTTCAATTAATTAGAGGCGGGCTATACAAGGGGAGCAAATGGTGATGTTTCAAATCATTCTGTCCTAATTCTTATTTAATGCAGCTTGATCCCCTGAACATTTTGACACCAAATTTGTCAAAATCGGACAAAAAATGAGAAGGTGCTGCCCAAAAAAGCAGTGTCAAACCTTTCAAAATGGCGATATTGTCTCAATTTTGGTATCTACCGCATCCGTAGGCACCGCATCCTTAGGCACCACCACCCATGTACTGCCAAGTTCAAACTATTGTCTTTCCTAAATTATGTAACCCATGAAGGCCAAATTACTGCCACAAATAGCAGAAAGTGTAAGCTTTCAAATGAAATATTAAACAAGTCAATAGGTTTAGGAATAGTGAATTTACATCAAATTAAGTTCGAGAACCCACGAAAAAATGTAACAACACCACCTTTTCCACAAATAGCAGAAAGTGTAAGCTTTCAAATGAAATATTAAACAAGTCAATAGGTTTAGGAATAGTGAATTTACATCAAATTAAGTTCGAGAACCCATGAAAAAATGTAACAACACCACCTTTTTAGCATACCCACCTACTGATATGCCACCATATGTAAAATAACTTGAGTATATGTAAATAAAAAAGTTGCTGACGAATTAAGTATAAAGCTGCGTAACAAAATCATGACTTCAAATTTACTGCACTATGAAGTACAAGATATTGATCACCTGATATAGGATGGCAGATTCTGTTAGCAGAAGTTGTTAAAATGTATTGTATTTTAGTAGTACCTTAAAATTTGCTTTCAGAATTTGGAATGTCTAGACTTGCATATTCTGATTTCAGTACCATTCTTTACTCGGACAAATATTTAACACCCATGTAGTAAGTAAGCTTAAGTGAGTATTTCTTTACATTTGATGTACTTGTAAACATGAACAAATCTTTCTGTTTTGCAACTTGTTGAAATATGTCATGGTGTATATAGTTACTTGCAAGAATAAATCACAGCTGAAAGCTAAAAGCTTGATAGCATTTCCTGAGCAGGAATGGTAAATACTTCTTTGTCTGTTTCAATAAAATGCATTAGGAATTTGTCAATGTTGGCTAACATAGTTTGTGTTCTATTTATGACATTGAGAGTTCCAGTAAGTAACATCTTCAAGAACAATCATTCTTATATCATTTGGATGTACTTTGTGTGGATAATGGTAGACAAAAATTGTAGAGCACTAATCTCATTAAAGGTGCATTGGACAAAATTGCATAATTTTATCTGTAGGTGATTTACTTTACTATGTTTGATCATGTTGATAGTAACTATTAACTACCAAATATTGAGAAATTTTGATCAAAAACTCCGGATATGTCAAAAAGTTCAATTTTGTTTTGCATCTTGACCTTTGGTATGAGGCTATTCTCTAAAAGAGTTTTGATTCAATAAGTCGGGAAATAGGTTCATTTGTAAAAATAAGTTTCATTGGTAAAACATTGCGTATTTCCCTCGGTTTGCACTAATGAGTGCGGGGTTTGGCTTCCTGTGTGTGTTTTCAATCCATGCTTGTTTCCACAGGTTCCTCTCTGGGTACCCCAGTCTTCACAAAATCTGATACCTACATACTAATGTGTTTTAACTGAATAATACATACATGTAGCTACAAGATTTGTAAATTGGGATTTAAAAGCTCCTTAGCTGGTTACAAAATGAAAGACATAATAAGCAAAGTTCTTGGTATTCCATTGGTAGATGCTATTAAGATGTCAATGATTCCGTCTTTATCACATTAGCCATGTATCATGAGATGTGTTCTAAACTTACAGGGTGCTTTGCATTGCAAAGCTTTACCAAGCGGTCATTAACCCTGCATGAAAACAAACCTGCTAATTGCCTTATGATGGGATTTCTTAGCCTGGATCCAGGCTTGAAGGGGCTAAAGTCTATGTACTGTATTTCTAGTATCACCATGAGCTACCATGGCACTCTATTGGTTTCATTTGTTTACAAGGTTTCTATAATACATTGGTCTATCTTGTTCCCATTGTAAGGCACAGAAATGAGAATCCAGAGTAGAACATTAATGATATGACCTTATTCAGGGCAAACTTGTAGGATTTAGGATGTATAGTTATTAAGAGAAAATTAACTGGGCACTTCAAGTGAACATTTGAATTCAATTATTTATCAGGTATTAGGGTTTTATATATAACTTTTCTTTTGGGTGAGGTGGGGTAGCTTGTAGCTACTTGTTGATGGGAGCTGGTATTTACTATCATCTTGTAATATTATGGGGGTGAACTTGTTTGACCTACACTGTACTTTTAATGATTTTAGGATTTGCAGCTATTAAATTGAAGTTTTCTTGCTTTTGTAACTTGTTGGCCTCTTTGTTTTAACTACTAGTATTTATTTTGCAGGCTTAATAGTGATTTAAATTTGTTGAAATTTACAATAAAAAGCTGAAATTCACATAGAACTATATTGGCTTTCTAACTCAGACAAAAGCACCACAAGGACTTGAACCAAGTCTAGGGATTTCTTAGCTGAGCAACCAATAGGATATGTTGTTAGAGTAGTAGGTTGTCTTTAATGTTTACTAGAAGGTTGTTAACCTTTAGGGTATATTACCATCAGGAAACTTCTAGTAAATCCTCTATAATTTGGGTTCCTCCAAGTATAGCAGCATCAGACATCAGTTTCAGAAATTTGATACAGAAACGCTAATTATTATGCAATTCTAGCAATTGTACAATGTCTCTCTCTTTTTTTTTCTAGTTGTAGCAGTATCAGACATTGGTTCCTGAACTTTGGTATAGAATTAGCTAATTGCATTTTAATTGGGTCTAATTCTGGAAAATCCAATGTCTGTCATTTTGATTCTACCTAGAATTAGCATCATCAGACATGGTTTCCAAGAATTTCTTACAGAAATAGAAATGACAATGATATCTGATCTCTGCATTGAAACTATATTTGTGCACTGAAATAAACTGCTAGGCTTATAGGTGTAGTTCTAGTAAATCTCCTGGATTCTTGGGTTGGGTTCCTAGTAATAACAGTATGAGACATTGGTTCTGGGACTTGGGTACAGATTGGGGTAAACATAGATAGAAATGAGAGCTAATGAGATTGGTTAGAAATAGCAGCATCAGACATGGCTTCCAAGACTTCCTTACAGAAATAGAAATGGCAATGAAATCTGATATGTGCAATAGTGCATGCTAGGTTTATAGGTGTAGTTCTGGTGAATTCACACTCATGGATTCGTAGATTGTGTTTCTAGTAATAACAGTCAGACATTGATTCTTGGACTTGGGTACAGATTGAGGAAACCATAAATGTGACCGTCCACCCCAAAACAGCAGTAAATGACAGCTCTTGTCATTTTCACTGTTTTTATTATATGCAAAGACCATGCTTTAACAATTTTTCCAGAGAACAACTTATGGTCCGTTAAAGGTTGTCAGGGAGTAAAACGTATTAAACTGAGATAAACGCGTTCAAAGATTAGTAAGCCCTATATTTTCTGTTGATCGTCTTAAGAATATGCCAATTTATTTCACATATCCTATAATTTTCTTGAAATGAAACTTTGCTGGTATTTTGTAGTAAGCACTAGGATTGTGAATCTGTCAAAAAATCAATTTCGGCAAATTATGACCTTGACATGTATTTCTCACCTGTAGCGCAAAATGAAGTTTCTGGCATTTACTGCTCATACAGGCTGGACGGTCACAAATGGTAACGAGAGCTAATGAGAATGGTTTAGTAATTGGTTTGAGGACTTGGCACAGGTGGAAATGATATTGATCTAATCCGTGCTTTTAAGCTAAGCAGGTTTCTTTTTCTTTTTTCTTAACTCTTTTATAAAACTTCGAGGACCAGTCGTGTGATGCAAAATGAGCTTCAGATACAAGCCAATTAGACTTGAAGTAAACAATATTTAAGTCTGTCTGTTTAATGCAAAACTGAATATAAAGTTAACTTGACATAAACATGATCCTGTCAGCAAATGTGATATCTGATTACTTCTAACATTACCACAAAGTATTTGAACTATTTCAGTTTAGACGGTTCTAAGGATACAGACACCTTGGTATGTTAACTTGTATATGGTTTGATTAGATTTGTACTTCAGATTTGATAATTTGATATTTAATGATAGGGACTGTTGGTACTAATTTATCACTTCTCCTCAGTTCATAAAAGGAAATGCACTTTGCATTTTTCATTCTTCATATATCTTATTATTGATCTTATTAGATTTCCTACGTATCATGAACATGTAAATGCAAAAATTCATGGAGTGAACAAGCTTATCACCTTGGGTAGTATAAAGTCTTATCTTTTCACACGATCGCAGAGTCTATCATAAACTATTTTAGTTGTCACACATGCTCTCGATGGATGCACCCTGCAGATTTGTTTTGCAGCAATTTTAATGATTTCAAAAATGTGTCATCATATTGTTCTCCAAATAAAAACCTGAACTAGGAATGAAACATCTGGACTAGTTCCTTTCAGTAGGTTTGCACAGATCTGCATAATACATTTTATTACAGCTTTTCTGCAAATATACATTCATAATAAAATTATTAATTAATTACCTCTTAAAATGAAATGTCACTTTTGAGATTTATACATTTTGAAGTAAAAAAATTATGAATAGAAGTGCAATAAAAGATAGATATGCTTTCGGGTGATCTCTTTGATGCCAAGTGTATTTTCATTCACAGAAATCCTGTAAGAGCGAATCACTTGAAAGAGAAAAGAGTTATTTGTTGCCAATGGGAATGATGGAGAAGTGTTTTCAAGTAAGACTTGAGTGGGACAATGCCACTTAGATGCCAGGAGAGAGTTTAAACTTATAACATTGGAGATATGATATGTGACCTTGCATAAAGTTCCTAACTTTTCATTGTTCAACATCAAGAGTTTGAAGATTTCAAGAGATTAAACCTCATATGTGTGCTCCTCTTGCAAAATGAGAGGAAAGTTGCAAATTTACATTTTGAATAAATGGCATCTAAAGTAGAAATAGGGTGAAAAAGACAAATTTCATTTTTTAACATAAAATACCTTCTTGCTTAAGTGTTTACCTATATCTAAAGTTTTGAAGGTCAACTTTGCCTGGAAGTGCAATTATTCATGGTTAATTGATTGCATGTTGCTATATACACTGTAGCAGTCAGTATCTTTGAAATCGATTTGCAGCTTAAATTCAAATAGTAATTTTTGGTTATCCGTCAGAAATTTGGTTGTCCGTAATTCAAAACAAAATTTTCACACTTATTTCACAAATTGTGGACGATATAATTACTTAGACTACGCACAGTGCGATCAGGGAATTGAAGTAAAATGCTCAAAAATTATAGAATTTATAGGAGGTTCCAGGTTTGAAATAAACTTGCT
>JXSR01S034883.1:12024-24673 GCA_000969725.1 Ophiothrix spiculata
CTATGTTACGCCAATCAAACAATTATTTTTTTTTGGCCTTATGATGGAGATTACTGGGTGAACCAAAGAAATTAAAATCAAGAATTGGTGCATAATGTACCCTTATGATGGAGATTACTGGGTGAACCAAAGAAATTAAAATCGAGATTTGGTGCTCGCCTACATCTTTTGTCGCTCATGGAACAGAGTTATTGTACCTTCAGATTTGTTAGTAAACAGGCCCGATTTATTGACTGATTACCTTAATCTTCACTTAATGCATTGGTAGAGTATGCATCGTCTATTGTGACTTGCGCTGAGCTAGATATGTCATTTTTCTGTGATTCTGTTTCCAGGAAACTCAGAAGTTTGGCTTGGGAGCTGTAAAATGTCGGAGGTACAATGACCCCTCAATATGAGCAACAATCCAAGATATTTGCCATCCCTTAGGGTTTACACTGCGGTCAAACCAAAATTGCAGTGAGCATTGATTCCCCATTATAATTTCTTTTGCGTGAACGCATCTCTATCGGTGTCTCATTGACTGGAATTGAGTGTCAGTATTTCAGTATATTGAGCTTTATTGTACTGCAAAAATGTTCTTTTTCTGCTACGTTTATTTTTGCGCTTGATTTGTCTAACGCAAACATAAATGTGCCATCAAAAATATTATGTGTATACCATGCATGTTGCATTATTTACAAGTGCAAAAATCAAAAAGGTGCAAAATGATTCAAAATTGGCTGTACATGAAAATATTAACGTTTCATTATTATGTCTTCATGTGATACGAACCCAAACCATTAATGAATATTTTTTTCGTATTGCTTGAACAAACAAGGGATAAGTAATATTTATTGTGGCAGATTCTAAATGCTCAATAATTTACACGAGTATAGTTACCACACAAAATTATCATCACCTTTAGTCTTATGTATTATTAATCATATTTGGTCTGTATTTCAGATGTGTCTGATACTTCAGAGGGTGGGACGATACCTCACAGTAACAGCTGGCTATTCCGAGCTATGGATGCTTGCGCTGAACTTAACCAGGATGAGTCACATACACAGGGTGGTACAACTGACGCATCAACCGATAGCGGAATCACCATTAATTTTGCCGGAACCACCCCACAAAATACGCCTAGTGAACTATCAGTGAGCGATTCTGCTATATCAAGTACAAATGGATCCAATGCGGCAACACCTGGGTTGCCATCACAAGATACGCCAAGTCAATTGCCTGATAGTTCAAGTAAAGATAGTCGAACATCAATGGCCAGAGCTTATTTGAACAGCATCCGAGCACAGCATGCAGCTAGTATAGATAGTGTTAACGACGTTGTAGATAGTAGATCAGGATCCGGATCATCTGCGTCAGGAACGCCGGAGAAAAGATCAAGGACTTCATCAACGTACAGCGCTGCCAATTTGGAGATCGGTGGTGTTGAGGATTATTTGTATCAAGCTGCAAAGCATATTAGTTTAGCGTTAGACAATGAAGCTAATGGAAACTATCAAATGGCATTTGATTTGTACAAGGAAGGTGTGGGTATTTTGTTGAAGGGAGTGATAGGTAGGTACTGATAGGTCATAATTGTGACCATCCATCACGAAACTCCTGTAAAGTCAGAACACACAAAATACAGGCTTTAATTGTATTCTGATAAACAAAACAAAATATCAGCTTTCATTTGGACTCCATAATATCTGAAAGTAACATTTTTAATGCAGTTGCATTTGAAATGTGTATAGTATGAAAACTTCAATGTACATTTTTTTGGGTATGTTGGTATTTTAACTTACAATGCTTTGAAGAATTGTAAATCTATTTTCGGTGTCGTATGAATCTGAATTAAGTGTCATATTAAAGCTGAAGGTGTGTTCGTTTTGAATCTGCAATAAATTCAATCTGACCAGGAGCCAACTTTATCATGGGAGATTTGTGGTGGATGGATCATATCTTGTCTTATTGTCTGGATATTGAAAGCATTTACACCTACTTTGCTTTTAGTTTGGCTTGTTTTATGCATCTATGTACAGCCTAATCTCTGCTGGGGGTACTTCTATGTGTTATATGGGATTTGCTGCCTGAATGGATTAGTTTATTACAGAAAATTCCTAGACATTGGTCCAATTGCCCCCTCCCTCCCCCTTCCCCAGAAAAAACCCTTAGATAAGAGTATCCCATATCAAAAATTTTGACAAAACAGTTACATCAGTCTATTTGTTGCCTAAAAATACCCTTAAATAGTGGATAAGTTTCATACTCTGGCAGCACATCTTTATTAATTCATAATGTGAGTACCCTCCCTTACACTATGGTGAAAACAACCCTGAAGAAACACAGGGAATCCTGGAATTGTAGAGAAAAACAAAGGGAGGCATGCACATCTTTGCCAAGAAGCTGTAAATAACCTTTGCCAAGCATCTTCCCAGGCAGTGAGATGATCTTTCTCCTGGTGTTGTCTTGGATTTCCCATAGGGTGCTTCTGTCCTGTGAAACAGGCTAACTATTTCAAAACAGGAGGTGAACTGCTATCTTGGCGATAAGTTGTCAGCATTACACTGTCTTGTTTGCACCTTTTTGTGTTTTGCTGTTAAAGCCATGATATGCGTTTGATATAAACTAAAAAAAAAAAACAGCGCAAATTTCATTTCAAATTGTTCATTGCACACAGCTTGAAGCTACATGTAAAGTTAAAACACTTTAACGCTGAGCAGAATTATTATTGAACAAACTTCTGCATCTCCACTACTGGCCGTTTATTGACATATTAGCTGAATTTGCGCATAATTCTTCTTCGCTTTAATTTTCATTTTTAACAGGCGATAATAATAAGACTAGACGTGAGGCAGTAAGAAGGAAAACTGCCCAGTATCTAATGAAAGCGGAAGATTTGTACAACAAACATCTGTCTGCTGCAGCCGCTAATGCCCGCAGATGGGATCCTGTAAGTACAATTAAATTCATGTAGCTGAATTATTTACACAGAATTGATACTTAAGCTTTCAGTACTTTATCATAGTTTTGGGTGGTCACTGATATGAGGCCTTGCAGAATTATTACGGCGTAGCAGTAGCAGACTATAAAGTTCAATCTCACTGCAACTGCAGTGCACTGCGGAAAATTTACTAATATATTCATTTTTTTGCTGCATTTTACCGCATGCTGTTGCAATTTAAGTTAAAATATATCTAACTTCATTGCGAAACTGCACAGAAGTTAACTGATATTTGTGTCTGGGTAACCAACCGAGTTCCGCAGATTCCGAAGGTGACCCTATGTGAGATCAAAAATTTGCAAAAATGGGTGAAATAATACCCTATCTGAGACCATAAATCTACCACCGGGACCATACCTGTTCATATGAATACCCTATCTGAGACCGTACGCACACGACAGAATTATTACTACAATAAATCACAAGTAAAATGTAATTGTACACCATCAACACTTTTAATAAGTGTTTCTAAGTATTTTAAGCACCATCATCATTAATTCAACCACTCTTTCTTAGTTTGATACCGTATCAGAGACTTCAAAGCCAAATTTGATACCCTATGTGAGACTTGCAGTATCAGACACATCTGAAATACAGACCTAATGCGGGTGGTTACCTGGTCAGAATACCCAGATACCCCCCTCCCTGGGCGCAAATAGAGTGAAGATAAATGTATTGTGAAGAATACCATCTATGGAGTAACAGACTTTCTGTGAAGGTGTGGTAATTCCTTTACAGCAATAAACAATAATGTATTTACTTTGAAATCATTGATTGTGTAAAATGTAAAAAATCATTGAAAATATGTAACTTTTATCAATTTTTTTTGCCACTTCTTTGTTTGCAGTCACAGCAGATGATTGTGGAGTTTGACTCCTCATCAGCTCATCTGATAGCCCCTACTGAAGACCTCAAGAACTACAAAGTGTTAGGAGTCATAGACAGAGTACTACTTGTCTTGGATATGGTGTCATATCAGACTTATGTCATTAAGGTGGGTCAGTAGGGGAGTAATTCACCTGAGGTGGGATTCTAATTAGTACAAAAGTGGTTATAGTGATATACTGTAAATTCAGGTTTCAAAATCTGGTTCTCTATTATTTCAAATGATCCTTTTTCATTGCTAAAATTGGTATTTTTATGTGATTTCTTTTCAATATTTTCTATTAGCAGGGGTGTGAGTCTGAGAGTTCAGCTTTTTAGCTGATTTCAGCTTTTTAATGGCTTCAAAAAAATCATAATTTCAGCTTTTTCTTTCATTTTCTGCCTGTTTTTGGCATTTTTTCACCATTTTCAGCTTTTTCAGATTTTTTTATCACATAACTCTCACACCCCTGCATTAGCATCAATAGGTGAAAAATGTTGGTATTTTTTCACCAGCCTTTGAAAATTTGTAGCTCAAAAATAGATAAAAAATGTGATTTTCAAGTTGAATAAATTGGACTCAAAGTTTAGGAGATTTGTACATAGATGGGTCTCCTTTTCTTAAAAATTGGTATTTCTTAAAAATTGGTATATGGGTGGGTTTTCAAATTTCCCAGTGGCAGGTCCCTACCCAAACCAAATTTGAGTACCCCCGGAGTAATTTATTAGTACTAGAGCACCAGTGAAGTCACTTTTGGAGCCTTATTTAACCTTATTCAGATGAGCACTCCATTGTAATACATGTACCTCTATAAAGGTGACTTGGAAAGTATTTCTTGGGCTGCATATCTCCATGTCTTGGGTAGGCATCAAACAAGATCTCTTGACTTAATACTATATAAATCTTGGAAGTACAGACCAAGAAATAAGACTCTGTTCCGATCCCACATATTCTACAATATTGTTTAGTGGTGTTTGTGTAATCTATTGATTAAGCAACTATTGATATTTTTATTATTGAACTATTGTTATTAGCAATTTAGACACCATAATCATCAATCCAACTATTCCTTTTGAGTTTGATTAACTTATCAAAAACTAAAAAGCCAAATTATGCCCTATGAGAGACTTGCTGGTACCAGAACAATGTTGATACCCTATATTGCAAGTCTCGAGTATCCAGTGGTGTGTTTATTTTCTGCAACCATGATGGGCCGTACTATCTAATACATATAGTTTTCAGACTTTAATTTTTTTAGCCCACGGAAAAAGTTGTATATAAAGCAGCAATGGGATTCGAACCCTTGCCAAATGATTCTTATTGTTTATATATATGAGCGCCTCTACATGACCACTAGACTAATGAGGGATGAGCTGTCAGAAATCGGATTTCAATCCTTGATAAACTTAACGGAATAAATTGATAATAGTATTCTTTTGAGATAACACACCTATTAGACATGCACTGATGCATATGCATTCAATCTATAACGGATAACGAACTATGCCTGTGACTATGATGTTTGCTTCCCATTACGGTTGCAATAAATAATTACGCATCCAGGTATCACATTTTTGGCACTCTGATTGTTACCCTGTCAGATCATATGCTCTTTACAACCCCCTAGATGAATTTGATGCCTCAAAGATATAATTTCAGTCATGATTTGAATAGTGTATATGTTACTCAAAATACCCCTTTTCACCTTGTTTTGTTATCCATGTAGGTTTTAAGGAAGTATCCCATTGTCGACAAGAATAGAAGAACTGTAATACCATCAGACTGCCCTTACATGGTCAAACTTTACAAATACTTTGAAACGGACTGTTCCATATTTTTGATTTTAGAACACGCAACAGGGGGTAAACTTTGGACTTATGCTAGTGCCTATTTACGTCATGATCTCAGTAATAAAGTGCCATTAGCCTGTAGCTTAGAGAGAAGCGTTGGTAGTCGCGGTTCATCAAGAAGATCGAGGACTTCAAGTTCAATTAGTGGATTAGAGGAAAGAATTAGACGGATCAGCGGTGGAGAAGATAACGTTTTTGAAGATGAGTCACCGAGAAAAGTGTCGACTAGTAAATCAAGTAGGATTGAAAGAGTTGAGGAGGATGTGAGTTCTCAAACTGAGCAATCAGGTAGTGCAATAATTAAACAGGATAATGATGCTTGTCTAGATCTTGGAGATAAAGTGATAAGTGAATCTGAAACTTTCAAGCCAGATGTTATAAGTACACCAGAAAAGAAATCTTTAGGATTGGATGTACCCAATGCAGAGGCAGTAACCCCACCAGGTCTTTCAGAGTCACCCGAAGTGGCTAGTAGCTATGCAAATATCTTTCATCTTGCTAAAAATCCCCCAGCAGATGATTATTCTCTTCATTTTGAAGATTTGGAAGATAGTGGGTCAAATTTGAATGACCTTGTGCAAGTTAGTTCTCAGTATGACGAGATTAATGCAGATGATAGTCTTGGGATACATGCAAGTATCAAAAATCAGCCAGTTGTTTCACCTTTAAATGACAGTGTCTTTACCACCAGTGATCTTAGTAACCATAACAAAAGCTTTAATTCAACAGTTGCACAGGTGAACAGTAAACCGCCGCCAATTAATCTTTTCAGTATTGATAGCTCTGATAGTCCAGACGTGCAGAGCTCAGAAAGTTTGGACAGACCTGCTTTTCCTTATTCACCCATCAGCGCGGGTAGCCTGGAAGGATTAGGTCAGCTTCAGGAAGAAGAAGCTGGAACTGATGGGGAAATTAAAAAGATATGGCAAGATCCTGATCCTGATAAGGTAGTGGCAGAAGCGATGAAAGTAATTGGGGAAATAGAGCAGGATGATGCAGTAGATAAAATTGATAGCAAAAGTTATATGCCACCTGATACAAGCGGGTTTGGAGACGTTAATGAGGATTCTGTCGTATCAGTTCCAGGTATGGATCTGTCAGAATTCTATGACAATTCTGATGATAGGCCAAGAGCTATATCGTCTCCAGGACGCAGCTCTCTCGGTGATTTTACCAACTTGGATAATCCTGATTACGGATCCAGGAAACTTGGACAGCGATCTTCCTCAGCTTCAGGATTATCTTTTGGGCAAAGAGACTTATTTGGAAGTTCCAAAGCTAAATCTTCGTTAGATGATCTGTTGCAACCGTCTGATACCAATGATATTGAATCTGAATGGGAGAAGAGTGCTTCAAGGACTACAACATTAGTTGATGCTAGTGGTTTTATGATTAAAGATGGTGTTAATCAAGCTGGAATCGTGTTAAATGACAGTGGTGCTGACACCTCCAATAGGGAAATTAATACAGACATTGGTAATAATGGAGGGACTTTAACTCCAGGGATTGTGTCTGGTAGTGAAAGTGTTGAGTCTTCCACTACACCCAAAGAATTGCCTAGTTCAATTTATAGCTCAAGTCAGTCAACTCCTACGAAACATTCCATGATGTTAGCAAATAGCAAAATGGCCGACTGGCCTGGGAATGTCCATGGAACTGCAAAGCAGAATGGTAGCATTCCAAGTGCCATTGATAATGAAAGTGATGATAAACAAGTTAGAACTGAATGTGATCAAAAACCAGATAAGCCTGACACAAGATTGCCTACGTTATCCACATTCCTCGCTCAAATGGATGAAGAAACTGCCAAACATGCAAATTCAACCACCCTGCCAGAATCTTGCGTTCGGATGTGGGCGGCTGAAATTGTGATAGCACTAGCCAATCTGCATTCAATTGGAATTATTTGTAAAGACTTGAGGCCACATAATATTTTGCTTGCTGAAGGTGGCCATATAAGGCTGACTTATTTTAGCAAGTGGAAATGTGCAGAGACAGAGTTAAGTAGCTACGCATGCGATCATTTTTACTCGGCGCCAGAAGTGAAAGGAGTTTACGACGTGACGGAAGCGTGTGATTGGTGGAGCCTTGGGGCAATTCTGTTTGAATTACTGACTAGCAAGGTAAGCTTTTCTCTAAATTAAGTGCAAAAATAGAGAAATATTCAATGATTTTTAGGATTTTATTGTTTGTAAGAAGGATTTCCAAAGAACCGAGCCAGTGGATTAGAAATGATCTTAGTTTTATTTTAAGCAGGATTGAAGACATTGCTCTAACAGATATTTGTCTCGGTGGTCCAATCAAGTATAATGTTGCAGGTATAGTGTGACCACAATTTTTCAAAACACTCCCTTAAGGGTGGAGGGTTCTGAAGCCAAAATATACGCTTTCCCCCTATTCACACCCTAAGTCGGGATTTTATCCATACTATTTTCACACTAGGTTGATGTTTTTGATACCCTAAACGGTGTCACCTGATTCACCCTTCAGTCCTCAAAACAACCCTATTTCACCTTTTTCTTGGTCACGCTATGCCTGCAACATTATATTTGAGTGCCCCCCCCCCCCGGGCTATTTGCACATGTCACAAAACTAACATAAATTTAATACTTTTTGGAATTGAGAACCAAATTTATTTTCCTTGAAGAAACCTTTCAGTGTTTACAAGCGACTAGTTTACGTAAGCCCTGTTCCTAGTAACAGATGTTACAATGTGCTGTTTTCAGCAGTGCAGGATCACTGTAGGAACATGTGTGCTGTAATGCCCCAAAATTAAACATATTTCACCTGAAAAAGTGTGTCCATTAATTAATTTGAGAAAAGTAAGATTAAATACAGAATTTTAAATTTGAATTGGGCTCTTTAATACAAGGGGTGTTCATTAAGTTCATAGCTTCGGGTAGAAGGAAATATGCCATGAGTGTTTATCAATATGAATATGTAGGTCAGCGTACTTGATGGATATTTGTAAAGTTTCAAGTAAGTATCTTCTTTTGTTTTTGTTTTACAGAAACTTAAAACTTGCCTGTTAGAGTTTCTGAAAGTTGACTTTTTGTCTTGAAACTCCAGAAATAACAAAACTTTATTGGCCTGCATGAACTTTTAAATCTCTTCTAGCCACTACACCCAATGAAATAAAAAAAGAGAAGGTGTTGACTCTTAAGAAAAATAACTATTAGTCTCTCAAAATAGCATAAGCAGATTTGGACGTCAGATTTCAAAGTCAGGGAGGAGATCATTTAGGGAATTCTTGGTATCATAATAGTTATTTTTAATCAATTTTTAATGCTGAATTCTAAACTTTGGAAACCTCTAAAAAGGCAAGTTTTAAGTTTCTGTTAAATTAAAAAGGAAACATGTATTTAGAAACTTTGCAAGTTGAATTACATAACATATTAATTCAAACATCATTGCTTAACTTAGACCTAGACCTAGACTTGTTGAACAACCCTTGTATTTATATTTGTATAGGGCTCTTTGATATAACAACTTTTACTAGCACCTTAACCATTTTTCTCTTCACAGCCATTATATAGTTGCCATCCTAGCGGTATCAATTCTCATACACAAGTCATCATCCCAGACCATGTATCAACAGAAGCAAAAGGTCTACTAGAACAGGTATGATTTTACATTGATTTTTTCATGAAACCTACATAGTGCCATGTGCTTTCTTATGCCTCAGGCCCACTGATTTTTTTTGGCAATGTATTTCTGATATAAATTGAGTAGCACAAGGTTAAGGATCGAGAATTATTACCAAAGGAGATCATTACAGAAGGTTCACTTAATGCTTCACCAAATATTTGGTAATGCCTCCCGACTTCTTTAACAACAAAACTTTGAGAAAGCTCCAGCGAAGTATTCCCAATGGTAAACCAGGTAACATTGAGATAGATTAGGAAAGGATTGCAGCAGGACTCTCAAAAGCATTGGTGAAGGATCATTAAATCAATAGATTTTTCTTTGATATGCATCGTGAGGATCCCCAAAATTATCAATGCCCACATTGAAATTTTTTGCGATACATTTACAACATTTTGCCATGAGAAGAGGTTAGCACAACATTTCTGAAACTTTTGGGAATATTGTAAGTCATCGTCCCTCCGTGTATCAGTAAAATGGTATAGCTCCGCATCCCGCTAGAGTTGGCATCTCGCGGAGCTAGAATAAAGCTGTCTTGCAAGGTGATTGGCAATGGCAGCTTTGAATTAGTTTAATTTGGTAATACTGGTAATTGAATTTGGTAAAGAGTTCTAAACAGGAATGGATGATGGAAAGAAACTGCTGCATTACATTTTTGATTTAGCATGGGGGCGATGACAAGACGAACCATTGCAGTTCGGCGAAACTCACAATTCGGATACGTATCTGAATTGATATACCCGGTATCAGAATTATGATACCCATATCTGAATTTGGATTAAAAAACAGCTGAAACGGGATATCAGCAGAAATGAATATTCAGCTTCGCCTCGCACCATAGCGGTATGTACAAAAGTCAGTAACATTACCATTTGTCATCTAATTTAAACAAAGTTTTGGCCAAATTATTTTGCTTTCTGTGATCAGGACATGTTTCGAAGCTGTTCCACTGGAAATGCATAGATGGAAATGACATTTTCACAGATACATTTATCGTAGATGCAAGAAAGATTTTGCCAGCTTGCGCTATGGATTTGTTTCCTGCGCAACGACAGGCTTATCAGAATTCGGATACCCCTCCATATCCTAATTCTGATACAGGTATCAGAATTTTGATACGTGGGTATCCAAATTCAGATACGTATCTGAATTGTGAGTTCCGCCAAACTGATTTGACCATGGTTCATGAAACTGCCCTAATGCTTTGTTACCATTGCCAATTTATAGGCAAACATTACCTGGACAATCAGCAAACATTTCCCGATGCCTGGAGAGTGTTATTCAAAATGAACCATTACTTTTTGAATCAAAAATCATATTGGTGTCAACAAACGAGCAGCTTACGTGTTTCCAATCACCCTGATGCTACTTATTTAACATTTAACACGGATACATCACCAAAAAACAAACAAAACTGTGGAACATATGCATTACTGGAAAAATAGGTTGGCATCAGGCAGAGTTTAAAATAAAAATGACCTAATATATATAAGCCCAGCAAAATTTCTTTTAAAAAACATGATGAGGCACTTTTTCTAGTATTGTTAAAAAAATAGCTCTGATTATTAACCGTTTGAACCTGACGAGCTGGTATACCAGCACATGTGTACATGTACCACATTCCCGATGTGCCGGTTTACCGGCTTTTAGCATACATGACCGGAACTTGATGTGTCTGTCTACCGGTATTGAAAGTTACAGTTTTAAATGGTTTAAATTACATCAGAAGACATCATTGAATCTTTGAACCCTTGGTTGATAGGTCATTTTGCTTTCTTTTACACGAGAGAAGTGAATAATTCCTCAGATTTTCGTGAATTGATCGCAATTGTCAATAAATGTGACTTCGCCCATAGAGTACAATGTAAATATCTGATATGTTGGTTGACATAAATAATATTCTTGTTTGAATGCTAGTTATTGGAACAATTCAGAGGATTGTAATATGAAAAAATAAAGCCGCAAAATGGGACATCAAAGGGACATCAAAATCAAAGCAAGAGTAAGGCTTATATAGTGATTTTAAACCTTCTGGTTGGCCCGGGACAGCAGTACAGATACATGTGGAATGGCCAGGTTTTGTGATATGTTACGGTTGATTCAATATTTTATATACATTATAGAAATAGCCCCCCATAGTTACTGTACAGGGGTTTTAAAGTACAGGTAGTTTACTGGTATAGTTTCAGTGCAACATGAAAATGTAAAAGGCACGCCATGTCTGTCAGTCTTTCACCATGCTTTTCTTTTCCATGTTGATGTTCACAGCTACTACAGGTGCGTCCCTCAGAGAGACTCGGATCTGGCATGAGTGGAGTAGAAGACATCAAAGCTCACCCATTCTTCCATGGTATCGACTGGAATATATACAGAGGCTGATTTCTTTTGTAAGAGAATCTGTCTTGTACCAATATCAATGCAACTTGTAGTATGATTTAGAGATACTTCTTCCTTATAATTGTGAATCATCCATAGATTTAGAGCAGCCTGTGTAATAGCATCGTCAGCCATGGAGCTCAAATTGGAGGTATTCGGGTACACTCGGTCCCTGACAATATAAAGTGCGGGCACCGAGATTCACCTGCATGTAGAGACAAACCGTGCCAATAATAATTTACACTAATGATAAGCCAACCTGCACGTAAAGCGTGCGTGCGTGTGGGTTTTCAATGCTTTATGACAAGATGTGATGCTTGGCTCTAAATTTATGGAATCTGCACATCTTAATGTTTTGTTAAAAATAGTTTGTTTAGTCTTAAACTGAATACCGTACCATAATAGTTCAAATTATTTAACAGTTTTTTTCAGCATCTTCATGTTGTTTTATGACGTTATAGTATAATTTGTAAGAAGTAATTTAAATTTATATTTACAAATTAAAGAGTACTTATAATCTATACATTTTATTGTTTACTCCCATAGTAAATTATTGATGAAGTATCAAATAATATATGAATTATGTATATGCATGTTGTTTCAAAATGATTCATATGTTTAACTGCGGACCAATTTTTGTAATCTTCATTTTTGTCTTGACTTTTAAAAAAATACATATCTTGATCTTTCTGCCATTTTGTATATTCTTTTAAAGTTTAGAGGTTTGTTATATACATACAATTATCATTTAATGCATTATTAAAATCCTTAAATTGCAAACAAATCATAAGACTTAACACAACCAATGTGTATAGGAAACAAATGTATTGATGCGCATAGCTTATTATGAAAGACATATTTTCACATGAATGCAAACACCTGCTGCTCAGTTTTGGTTCTGTAGAATATTTGATGATTTCAGTAACA
>JXSR01S034891.1:52238-65383 GCA_000969725.1 Ophiothrix spiculata
TTTTATCCCGCTTAAAACGACATGCCGTTTATGTATAAATCCGTATATTTTGGTGAGTCTGTATTGTTTCTGCTTTAGATTTGTAGTATTTGCATCAGGCCTACGTATTAAGTATTATTAGGCCTATATATAATTTTTATATTTTACCACATCAAGTGAGTCTGTATTGTTTCTGCTTTAGATTTGTAGTATTTGCATCAGGCCTACGTATTAAGTATTATTAGGCCTATATATAATTTTTATATTTTCACCACATCAATTTGGCTTACTTTACATTAACCTATCAATTTACGCTAGTGATTTAAAATCACCTGAGACCAAAACGTTGTGTGACCATGACGTTGATTAACATATTTCGTATTACTTATTGACTAAATGACTGATATTAACAAACTTATCAATATTTTTTTAACTGTTAACTTCATTCAATAATCATTTAAAGTCATAAACCATTATTGAAATAATAAAACGACCAACATATGCAAATCATAACCACCGTATACATGATTTAACATGGTTTAAGAGATGGTCCGATTTCGAAACTAAGTCCATCTACGTCATTAAAATCGTGTTTTCACCGGGATTCGAACACAAGACCTCTGGCGCCCAATGCGATGCACGCTCTCAGGGGGGCACTACAGACTCGCTGCACTAAAAAAATGTGTTGAATCTACTTAAAAAAATCAGTGAGACTTTGCTGCCTTAATTTTATTGAGTAAGCTGAACAAGCATTAATTTAAGTTCTACGTACTTATTATTTAAGTTTAGAAAAAACTCGGTTGATATTAATACCTCAAACATAGTAAGTAAAAACTTGCAAGACATTTGTTTTACTCACTATATACGGTACATGTTTTAACTACTAATATGAAGTGACTTTTTCTAAATATGTTTGCTTGTTCCGCTAACTTAATAATATTAGGGCAATTTAGTCCCACTTATGTTTTAAGTAGATTTAACACATTTTATTGAGTAATTACCATACGTTTTATTTTAAGTTAACAGTAATAAGTTTATTCAAGTTCCGGTAACTCAAAATTACTAAGTTGTTGTAACTCACATTTTGTTATTAATTAATTGAAATTAAGGAAAAATGAATCAATTTAACTTTTTCTTGAGGAAGAGATTTCTCGATTGTCCCCTTACTAATTTGTAATGACATTTACAAACATGAGAAAATCTACCTTTGTACCTACCTGAGAATCGAACCCGGGTCCTCTGGTTCAAGAGTCTGATGCTTTACCGTATGCGTCGCAGAGCTATTGACATCCACGAAAGAGCAGAACATAAATGTATATGTGAAATGTAAATGTTCCATAGTAACTCATCATAACATTGGATAAAAACTACCAAATGAATGTCTTGGACCTTCTTGTGTATATTAAATCATATTTGACCAGATAAACGTAACAATTATGAATTTGGCTTCTTTTTGTGTGTGTTTTTACTATAACTCAAGACTTATTTGTAGGCTACATACAACAATTTGTCTACTTCTTTTTACTTAAATGCAAATTATTTAGCTATCCATAATGCATATCGAATTTGACAAATTTGAACTGATTTGAGTTTGGTGTACGCAAAAGTAATGCAACACGCAGATAAATTAAATTATAACGACAAGGAAAATATAAGTAAAATGTACTCGTTTCTTTCCCAATTTAATTGCACATCATATATATGGTTAACATTACTCAAATAAATTATGTAAAACTTATTTTTGCATATTTTGAGTTTTTCGTTACTTACTTGTTATTTTGAATGATATCAAAAAGTCGCTGAATTGAGTATGTATAATTCATCGTTTTTGACTTGGAATTACTGACGCAATAATCATTTTTTGAGAGGGATACGTCTATTCATTAGATAATATCAAAACAAACATATAAGTAATATAAACAATATTAGCACAATGAAATCAACTCATTTTTTTTTTATCAACAGTTGCTTATCATAAACTTAATTATTCATTTTGTTGGAATTACACGATTTTAGCTTTTCAAAGTCACTTGATTATATCTAATCACATTTACTGCAATTTTGAATATCTCTTTTACTTATAATATGCGAGTGTAAAACAAGAAGAAATTAAATTTAAGTATTGATAACTAATATAACCTACAATCTTTGAAAAAATGTGTTGGGACACTTGCGTATATTTGACAGTAATAATTCGCATAAGTACTGTTTTTTTACACGTTATTTTTTGAACAATCTTCAAGTTGTAGTTTGAAATCTTATTTAAGCCTGCATCCTCCCCTCAACCCCACCAAAAAATATTGAGAGATGTTACAGCAAATCTAATAACCTAGTGTCATTCAACATTTAAATGGGGGAGAGGGGACTCAAATTTGAACATTGCCGTCAAAGTGTCCCAACAGTTTTTTCAATGATTGTAGTTACTTTTACATTTTGATATCTTTATGAAGGTATTGTCAACTTTGTTATTTGTACTTGTAACTACAATCATTGAGAAGACTGTTGGGACACTTTGACGGCAATGTTCAAATTTGAGTCCCCTCCCCCCCACTACATTTTGATATCTTTATGAAGGTATTGTCAACTTTGTTATTTGTACTTGTTGGTTCTACTTTTGTGTTTAGTTGATTGAATTGAAATACATTATGTCGTTGTTACTCATTCATGTAACACATATTTACTTATGTTTACTTTACTATTTTAATATGCTTTATTCAGTAAATATGATTAAAACATAAGTTTGAGTAACAGCGGCTAGATAAATTCAAGTAATACTTACTCAATGTTCGTACTCATACACCGTACTCATAACTATTGGCCCCTGTTGTCAGTACAACTCCGATATGTCAAGTATAACTAACTTTATGTTATTTCGAGTGATTAGAATGCATATCTTATGAGTATTATCTGCAAATTACATTTTTTACGTAACTAAAATTAACATTTTCTTTTCTAAGTAGCATGAACTTAGTGTAAGTTTCATTTTTTAGTGTGTCCGGACAGCGATTTTGTCCCCTTATGTAACCTACAGCTATGATGTATTGTACTAATTCCAACTACAGGAGAAAAAAACATGTATTCATCGTGATTCGAACCCATGACCTCTGACACCCCAATTAGCAGGCACATCATTAGTAGGTCAACACGCAGCCACTTTCCGCCCTACCATATGTAAATTGCGTGTATGATGCATTTTTCGGGTAATTTCGTGAATGTTTAACGGTAACTTTTAGTGAGTTCTGGTTGTGTTCGGACGATAAATATTGCAGAATAATCTAATATTAAAAAAATTGACCTTCGACCTACTTAATGACCTCTTAGGATTTTTAAGATATAATAATGTTGCTCAGGATGTCCTAAAATACATCCATATCAAATTTCAGGTCAATCGGAGCATTTTGATAATTTGACCTTTGACCACTTTTGCCCCCCTTAAGACCCCCCATCTTATTTGTCGGAGGAGTAGGCTTTGTAATAAAATCACATGGTCAAAGGCTGGTCAATGTCATGTGACATGTTTACGCAAAGTCATTCTGACCATGTTTGGTTAAGATCCATCATGTCATTACTGAGTTACATGTCCAAATGTGATGTCAAAAGATTGCCAGAAGAAAGAATTTGTCTTAACTAGAACAAGACGGCATGCTAGCCGTCTTGTAAACACGTGTGATCTTTCAGAGTACATGTAACAGAATATTGGACAGATTAAAGAAAAACATGATACTTTTATTTATTTTTATATGGATACTGATATTTATTTAGCCAGAAACGGACATTATTTAAATAGATTAACTATTAATTTAATCCTCTTTTGGGATAGGTAACATGTGGGGAATTTCCCCAATCTATTTGTGTTGAACTCAGTTTTAATTATGTAGGTCATTGGAACTCCCGGCCCTGTCACACCCTGTCACATGTATGACCGTAAAGCTTCAAAATGCTCCCCACACAAATGCCGCTGGTGTGCAGAAGATGCAATTTGGGATCCTGCTACTTTTGGACACATTTTGAGCAAAAAGCTTTAACCTTAGAATTGTACTTATAGATTGTCCTAGGTACAGCAACTGAAGCTTATAAATTGGCACCATCTGATGCTTGTCCCCCGGGGCTTGTCCGGTCATTGGTATTGTTGATACTGCAATATGTAAGAGTAAACGCGATTCTTTCCCAGGTGATAATTTGGAATAACTTTAGAATATACCTTGCACCCTAACCCTAACCCTTCCTACTGATATAAAATTGCATTCCTTAGATTATATTCTTGTAACTGATATTGCTACATGCTTTTCTTGAGCTTGGACTTCGGGCCTTACGAAATAAACTTATAAAGTTGTGTAGTTACATCAAAGAAGTCAATATTGTTATATACATGTATGTAGAAGTATGAAGATGTCAAATTATTATTGCTACACGAGAATATACAAAACATAATCCCATAACTCCTTTATCCGACAAGAATATGTCTTCGAAATTTTCATTCTGTTTAAAAAGAATGCGGATGCTATAACGAAATATCATCAATATCTAATAATAATTCACGTCATGTAAATGCGACGGATACAATGGTCGATTATTATGATTATTAGTGATGCAATAAACCGACATTCTTCCATCGACATCTAATTGATTGATGCCATTCAGATATGGGTGAAGTGGAGCACTCTTTCAATAATAAGTCATATCAAATGACATGCTACTCATACAATTTTCTAGACGCCAAAATTAAGTCATGCCCTTAGGAACTGTTGAATGTACAGTGTGTGTCAAAACCGTTCTTACTCAACTTTGTAGGGTTCTTTTACACAAACTTTAAACATGTTATTATTTGTTTATTCAATTCTTTAAAAATATCAATTCAATAACTTCTTTAAAAAAATAATAACTCCGTTTCAAAATGGCGGTCAGATATCTAATTTGTGTCAAATTGTCATTTTTACGAACAATTTTCCGCCTAAAATTTGAAATCTGCTTTCCCAAATAATTTTTTAAATGAAATTTTACTTATAACAGCAGACGATTTAAAATACATTGCTAAAATTAAAAAAGTTTTAAAGGTTGTTTCGTTAATTTCGTTTTTAAAGACTACAATATTTGAACAGTGACATCATTTTACCAGTTCATGCTAATTAACTCAAGAAACACGACTGATTTGATTTATTTTTTGCACTAAAATATGCACAACCCGTTTTCTTCGCGCTACCCGCAAAAACCAAATCCAGGATCCAAATGGACACCCCCCCCCCCCTCTACAATGAAATCACATGTTAGGGTTATTGACTCTTCTTTTCATTGAAATTGTAAGACAGTAAACCAAATGTTTAGCGAGTTTAAACTGGTGACGTTTCCTAATTATCCCATTCTTGGAAACTTGACATGACAAAAATCTGTCATTCTTTTTCATTTGAAATTACCTGAATTTTGAAAGGAAATGGAAAATTATGGGATTTGCTTTTGTGAGTTATAATCATTTTGACGCACACTGTAGGGAAGTAATCGGTTAAATTGATACCTGCCATTTTCGTAATTGAAAATGACAGCCCTTCAGGGAAAGTCTATATGTGACTTTTTATTGATAGACTGATCAACGCTTATCAGTAAAGCTTTAGGGAATAACATATTTTGTATTAAGAATGAAAAATAGTAATTAAATGCTGAAAATGTGTTATAACCCTTAAAGCGAGATAAGGAAAATTAGTGAACCAAATTTACAAGTGGCAATATACAGATAACCTTGAAAGGCATTTCATGATTTTTGAGAATAATGCCAAACAAAATAATGAACATGTAGTATATACGACGTTTGCTGTTACTTCAAATTTTAAGGGCCACGGAAATTGACTTAAAAACCCAAGATGCTTTTTAATACGTCTAAGTCTGACATGTACTCTAGTGATAGATTTGGTTTTTCAATAGATAGACAGATTGAAAGGATTCCTAATTGAAGTTATCATGTAAAGACGAAAGTGGTTTTAATAACAGTAATTACATCTTTTATAATTATACATTTTCCTCATGTACTTAAACATCCCACATGACGTTATTTACACAATCTCTGCTATCATATCTGCAAATAAAAAGCTACAAATGCGTGAGTAGAAAAGGTTAAATATTAGGTTTTATTCATGCAAAGTAAATAAGTAGAATACCGCTATTGTTCTTCTTATACTAAGAGTGCGCTCTGACCATACTTGTCTTATAACGACCAAAGATCGCTAAAACTTGCAGATTCGAAAAACAAGCTGTTTTGAAAATTAATACAATTCATGAAATTTTCAATATATTGGACATGTGCTGATGTTCTGAGTTTTACTAACGCAGTCATAATATTTGTAAACGTGATTGTCGCATTTATTTTTCGAAGACGCCTTTGCTGTAACTTGTTACTTGTTATTCATTAAGCCAGAACCGTGCTTCATTCTATTAGATTTATAAAAAGATATTGGGTTTGCAGTCACACTGAAATCACTCTGGTAAGATATTGGGAGTTTCCCTGGTCTAACGTGTGGTTTAACGATTTTGATCAGTAAAGAAGAGAACTTTATTTTCCATTAGTACCCAATTTAATCATATTGCATACTTACAAACATGGTGTGTCAGATCATATCTATGAGAGATGTGTACGATGTTTTAAAATATTACTGATACATTTTATAAGTAATACTTGAATTTTTTTATATCATCAACAATAACATGCTTTATTATTGTTGCTCCTCCCAGAAAGATTTTATGATATTTTAAGATGCATTTTACAAGTAATACTTAAACTTGATATCATCAAAATAATTTATTTTGTTGAGTTTTACCACTCAATAAACGATTCTGTAAATGTATTGGATTCTGTAGAAAACTGTAACAACTGTCACTTGACATCACTTGGGAGAGTTGTGATGTTAGGTTTTGATCATGCTTCGTCTTCATTAACCCTAATAACTCGAAGCGCTCAAGAAATTCAAATATTGTAGGGTTATGTTGATATAATGAAACATACTCCATTACACTTCGATTTACTCACCTCGAGAGCCTACGTTTCTTCCCAGTAATCGAAGCAATGTTGGATACATGCTTCTTTCAAGTAATTTTCAAGCTGTCGATTGTGACATACATACACATATAATCTTTATTCATCTATAAGTCAGATACAATAAATATATCAAAATGATGAATTACTTAACATGTTTCTGATTTTTTTTTAATTATTATTATTTTGTGTATGTATGTAGTGTAAGGTTTTTCTTTGTAAAGGGCTATGAGACCTTTTTGGTTTATTGCACTAAAAGCGCCTCAGTAGTATTAGTATTATTATTATAATTATTAACATGAGAGACATGGAAAGAGAAGATCATTTATTGTTTTTGATCAGTTTATAACGGATTCTCCAGATTATGTTTGTGCCAATCATGGCACTGATGGAGCAATATTTAGCAATGGCCTTAGTGACCCGACTAGGAAAGCCAAGGTTCTTTAGTCTAGAACGGTAATGAACATGCCCAAGTGACCCTTTCAAAAAAAATCGATGGAAGAAAAACTTGATGTAAGTGTTATTTAGCCAGGAACGGACCTAATTTAAAAAGATTAACTATAAATATAATCCACTCTTAGGAAAGGTAGCATATGGGGAATTTCCCCAATCTATTTGTGTTAAACTCAGTTTTAATTGAAACCCCCGACCCAGTCACATGTATGAACGTAAAGCTTCCAAATGCTCACCACGCGAATGCCGCTCGTGTGTTATAGTCATATGCAAAAGATACAATTTGGGATCCTGCTACATATGGATACATGTTTAAGCTTTAAGGGGGGAAAGCACCTTACTAAATTTTACGTTTTTGCAAGTTTATTTTGTACCATAACTTTTTAACAAAGCGCTTAAAGTTAATAAAAGTATATATACTACCAGAAAAGAATTTTTACAAGGAACATGATTGTGATGTTGACTTTTGACCAAAAATCAATTTTTGAGAAAATCACAAAAAATACTTTTTTTGGCCATTTGGGCTTCCAAACATTTTTATTTTTTAAGGATTTTGGCCAAATTTTTAAATTTCGTGCCAAATAGCGTAAAACATTACCAACAATGGAAAAATCTGAATAAAAGGGGTTATTTCCCAGGTGATAATTTGGAGTAACTTTAGAACAGACCTCGCACCCTAACCCTAACCCTTCACATCCTACTGATAAAAAATTGCAATCCTTAGATTATTTTCTTATACTGATATTGCTACCCGCTTTTCTTGAGCTTAGCCCTCGGATCTTACGAAACAAACTTATAAAGTTATGTAGTTATATCAAGGAAATCTAATATTGTTATATGTAGAAGTATGAAGCTGTCAAATTATAATTTGCTTGTCTTGCTACACGAGAATATACAAAAGACAAATTCTATATAATTCCTTCATCCAACAAGAATATGTCTTCGAAATTTTCATTCTGTTTTTTAAAGAATGTGGATGCTGTAACGAGATATCATCAATATCTAATAATAATTATCGTCATGTAATGCGACGGATACAATGGTCGATTATTAGTGATGCAATAAACCGACATTCTTCCATCGACATCGAATTGATTGATGCCATTCAGATTTGGGTGAAGTGGAGCACTATTTCAATGATAAGTCATATCAAATGACATGCAACTCATACAATTTTCTAGAGGACAAAATTAAGTCATGCCCTTAGGAACTGTTGACTGTACAGTGCGTGTCAAAAACCATTGTTACTCAACTTTGCAGGGCTCTTTTAAAAACACTTAAACAAGTTATTATCTGTTTATTCACTTCTTTAATAAGAGCAATTCAATAGCTTCCATGGAAAAAAAATAATAATAACTTCGTTTCAAAATGGCGACCAGATATCTAATTTATGTCAAATTGTCTTTTTTTACGAACAATTTCCCGCCAAAAATTTGAAATCTGTTTTCCCAAAGGATTTTTTCAATGCAATTTTGCTTATAATAGCAGACTATTTCAAATATATTTCTAAAAATTTTAGGGACAAAACTAAATTTGTACAGTGCCATCATTTTACCAGTTTATGCTAATTATCTAAAGAAATACACGACTGATTTGATTTATTTTTTGCCCCAAAATATTTGCAACCCCTATCTTGATAATTACATAAAACAGGTTTATCGGGTTATGATACGTTTTCTTCGCGCTACACGCGAAAAAAAAATATAGGGTCCAAATGGACCCTCTACAATGAAATCACATGTTGTTGGTGTTATTGACTTTTCTTTTCATTGAAATTGTAAGACAGTAAACCAAATGTTTAGCGAGTTTTCAAAACTGGTGACGTTTCCTAATTATCCCATTCTTAGAAACTTGACATGACAAAAATCTGTCATTCTTTTTGCAAACTAAGACAAAGAAATTTACTATCATTTGACATTACCTAAATTTGGAAAGGAAATGGAAAATTATAGGATTTGCTTTTGCGAGATATATTTTTGATACACCCTGTGGGAAAGTAATCAGTTAAACGATATTTGCCATTTTCGTAATTGAAAATGACAGCCCTTCAGGGAAAGACTATATGTGACTTCTTATTGATAGACTGATCAACGCTTATCTGTAAAGCTTCAGGGAATAACATATTTTATACACAGAATGAAAGCTAGTAATTAAATGCTGAAAATGTGTTATAACCCCTAGAGCGGGATAAGAAAATTAGTAAACCACATTTAAAATTGACACGATACAGATAACCTTTGGTTAGGTTAAATTTTGCACAATGTTGGGTAAAATTTGATACAATGTTGGGTAATGGTGCACGTTTTACACAACATTGTGTCAAATTTTCCCATGTTCCCTTTTAACACAACTTTTTTCTGTGTGTGACATATATTTTAGTAGTAGATTGTTGGGGTTTTTTTTCAATAAATAGACAGATTAAAATAGGATTCATAATAATTATTGAAGTTATCATGCAAAGAGGAAAGTGAGTTTTAAGTAACAGTGATTACTTCTTTTATAAGTATACATTTTCCTCATGCACTTAAGCATCCCATATTACATTATTTACACAAAATTTGCTATTATATCTGCAAATAAAAAGCTATAAATGCGTGAGTAGAATAGCTTGGGCGATCAAGGTTTACCCTTGGTAGATGTTGACTGCACATTCAGTTGCTGTCTTTTAACTCTATGTGGTATGACAATTCGAAAAACAAGCTGTTTTGAAAATAAATACGATTCATGAAATTTTCAATATATTGGACATGTACTGATGCAACCTTCTGAGATTAATTAACACAATCATAATGATTGAAAACGTGATAGTCGTATTTATTTTTCGAAGCCGACTTTGCTGTAACTTGAAACTTGTTATTCATTAAGCCAGAACCGTGCTTTAACTATTAGATTTATAACAAGATAATGGGCTGATACCATTTAAAATCACACTGGTAAGATATCGGGAGTTTCCCCAGTCTGTGTGTGTTAACGATTTTTTTTATTTTCCATTAGTACCCAATTTAATCATATTGCGTACTTACAAACACGATGTGTCAGATTGTACCTATATGAGATTTGTACGATGTGTTAAAATATTACAAATATAAGATACATTTTACAAGTAATTCTTGAACTTGATATCATCAAAAATAACATGCGTTGTTATTTTTGCTCCCCCAAGAAAGATTTTATGATGTTTTAAGATGCATTTTACAAGTAATACTTAGACTTGATATCATCAAAATAACATGTTTTGTTGAGCTTTACCAATCAATAAAAAAATCTGTAAATGTATTGGATTCTGTAGAAAACGGTAAAAACTGTCACTTGACATCACTTGGGAGAGTTGAAATATGTGACCTTCCAGCCCGTATGAGCAGTAAATGCCAGAAACTTCATTTTGCGCTACAGGTGAAAATACATGTCAAGGTCATAATTTGCCGAAATTGGTTTTTTGACAGATTCACATTCCTAGTGCTTACTACAAAATACCAGCAAAGTTTCATTTCAAGAAAATGATAGGAAAGGTTAGATAAATTGGCATATTCTTAAGAAGATCAACACAAAATATACGGCTTACTAATCTTTGAACGCATTTATCTCAGTTATACGTTTTACTCCCTGACAACCTTTAACGGACCACAACTTGACCTCTGGAAATCGTGTGAAGTTTATTAAGGTGTCATTTTAATCCTTAAAGCATGGTCTTTGCAAATGAGTAAAAAAGCAATTATTTTTGCAAACTAAGACAAAGAAATTTACTATCATTTGACATTACCTAAATTTTGAAAGGAATGGAAAATTATAAGATTTGCTTTTGCGAGATATAATTTTGACACACCCTGCAGGGAAGTAATCGGTTAAATTGATACCTGTCATTTTCGTAATTGAAAATGGCAGCCCTTCAGGGAACGTCTATATGTGACTTTTTATTGATAGACTGATCAACGCTTATCTGTAAAGCTTTAGGGAATAACATATTTTGTATACAGAATGAAAGCTAATAATTAAATGCTGAAAATGTGTTATAACCCATTGAGCGGGATAAGAAAAATAAGTAAACCACATTTACAAGTGACAAGATACAGATAACCTTGAAAGGCATTTCATGATTTTTGAGAATAATGCCTAACAAATAATGGGCATGTAGTATATACGACGTTTGCTGTTACTTTAAATTTCAAGGGGCCACGGGAATTGACTTAAATTCGCAATTATAAACACAAAATGGTTTTTAATACGTCTAAGTCTGACATGTACTTTAGTAGTAGATTGGGTTTTTTCAATAAAACGATAGATTGAAATAGGATTCCGTATTGAGGTTATCATGTAAAGAGGAAAGTGGGTTTTAGTAACAGTAATTACATCTTTTATAAGTATATATTTTCCTCATGCACTGGAGCATCCCACATGACGTTATTTACACAATCTCTGCTATTATATCTGCAAATAAAAAGCTACAAATGCGTGAGTAGAATAGGCTGAATGTTAGGCCTCATAAAAAATAAGTTGTTTCTCGTCCGAAGGTTTCTCAAAATGTGAGGAGGGCGGGAGGTGTTTTTTAAAGTTAGGGAGAGTCTGGGCGATCATGGTTTACCCTAGGTAGATGTTGACTGCACATTCAGTTGATGTCTTTTAACTATATGTGATATGGATAGATGTTGGTTTGATGAGAGTTCCAGCGTTAAAAAACAAAATTTAAAGAATCCTTTAAAAGGAATGCAAGGTCTTGATATTTGAACAATTTAGCTCAATTTTTAACATCTTTTTAGCATTTTTGCAAAATAAAAAATTGGTGCGGCACCAAAAATTGAGGAGGGAGGGGACGAGAAACAACTTCGTGTGTTTTTTTTATTCCTTAGGTTAACATGATACCAGTAAATATCAATGAATTTATTCATGCAAAATAAATAAGAAGAATACCGCTATTGTTCTTCTTATACTAAGAGTGCGCTCTGACCATACTTGTCCGACAAAAGATCGCTAAAACTTGCAGATTCGAAAAACAAGCTGTTTTGAAAATAAATACGATTCATGAAATTTTGAATATATTGGACATGTACTGATGCAACCTTTTGAGATTTACTAACCCAATCATAATGATTGAACACGTGATAGTCGTATTTATTTTTCAAACCCGCCTTTGCTGCAACTTGAAACTTGTTATTCATTAAGCCAGAACCGTGCTTCAACTATTAGATTTATACCAAGATAATGGGCTGATAACATTTAAAATCCCACGAAAATCACACTGGTAAGATATCGGGAGTTTCCCCAGTCTGTGTGTGTTAACGATTTTTTTTTATTTTCCATTAGTACCCAATTTAATCATATTGCTACTTACAAACACGATGTGTCAGATTGTACCTATATGAGATTTATACGATGTGTTAAAATATTACAAATATAAGATACATTTTACAAGTAATTCTTGAACTTGATATCATCAAAAATAACATGCATTGTTATTTTTGCTCCCCCCAGAAAGATTTTATGATGTTTTAAGATGCATTTTACAAGTAATACTTAGACTTGATATCATCAAAATAACATTAGTATCCCTATATTAGGTTTATTCTGTGAAAAAATTTTAAAGAAGCTAATTTCACTTGATTCTGGTAGGTAAGGGTGTCAACATTTACCAAAAAAAAGTGAGCTTGGTTGCGGGTTGGGGAAAGTGCATTTCGGAGGGGTCAAAGGTCATTGACCTCAA
>JXSR01S034891.1:86112-101511 GCA_000969725.1 Ophiothrix spiculata
ACAAATTATAAATTATCATGAATACTATATTGCACATTACTTTGGTTTTCTAAATAAAGGGGAATGCTGACAAACAATTATTATAAAATAATCCACAAGCTCATACTCTAGCCATCAAAGGGAAATTGCACATGATAAAAATTGAATAAATTGCTACCGTGGCTCGCCTGCAGAATCGGATTCTATTGCTTGAGCAGACTGATGAAATAGGGAATAGGGCTTAGCTGATAACGTGCAGTTCTACAGCGCAGCTGGGAGATTTTGTGTGCTTTGCGAAGCTTGCGTCCATGAGTCTCCAGTCTAGATAGAGGGAGAAGATCTTTTGTACGCTCTGGTTTGGAAAGCCCTTCGGCAAACCTGCGACAATGATCTTCCCTTCTATCCGACAGTGTGTGTAGTGTTGAGCAAAATACGCAAAGGTGTCAAATGGGTATCGGCTGTCTTCAATGCTGGGAAGGTAACAGACGCACGGGGAAGGAGGTATGGCGATCACCTCACCGCAAATATAACAAATTGTGGATTCTGGCCCAATCGCTTCGAAAGAGAGATGGGTACTGCGACATGTGAAATGCAGGCTGTCTCCTTTGCCTTTACTAACATAAAATATAGGACTTACTTATCTTTGAACGCGTTTACCTCAGTTAGTCGATGCGATTGTCATACAGTGTGTCCCAGAATAAACCTTACAATCTTTGCGTGCAATATTCATGGGTTTAACGGATAGTTCGAAAGTATGTAAAGGTTGAATTTTATAGCCCATGCATGAATTGAACTTTCAGATACCGTCTGTTTCATTTCAATCGGTAATGTACAACAAAAGTTATGCTTTGTCAAATAATTCAAGATAAAATTTGCTGGTCCAATTTCACGAGTTTGTAAGTTCCCCTTGAATGAAGCTCTATTGAGTATTGTCATTGATCTGTTCACTCAACCGTAACGATGTTTACTTATTTACTACGCACATACTTTCTTTTATCTATGCTGAAAAAATGAAAAAAAATGATGCAAAAGTAAGACAGATATGATAAGTTTTCCAAGGTGACTCATATTTATTCCATTCAAAAACACCCTTACTTTATTGGCAATAATCATGAAATTGGACCAGACAAAATCCACCCAAAAGTTTGACACAACATAACTTTTGTTGTATACTACTGATCGAAATGAAACAAACGGTATCTAAAAGTTCAACTCATGAGCTATAAAATGCAATTCTGACTAACGTTAAACACATGAAAATTGCACGCAAAGATTGTAAGGTTTATTCTGGGACACCCTGTATGTATTCCTCAGAACCGCATTTGCTGTTATTTAAAATTCTTTATTTATTAAGCCAACATCAAAGGAGATAATGGTCTAATAACATTTGACATTTCTCCCTTGAATAACATATAGGGAATTTCCCTAGTTTATAACTCAACTGTACAACTATAGGTCACTAAATGCAGACACATGTCAGTTGAACTCAATTTAATTTGTGCGTTCCTTAAAATAATTTTAAGTGCGTTCTTACCAACGAAGTATGTCGAATGTTTCTCTAAATCATAGAATGATAAAAAATAGAATGATAAAACTTACAACTTTGAAAATATTTAAATAAGTGAAAATAACAAGAGGCTGCATTTACGGCTCTTTTGTGAAAGACGTTAACATTTTGTTATACTTATGAGAATCAATGTGTATCTATAAATATGTTGATTTTATTTCAACGACTACGGGATCTACATTACAGGAACAAATCTAATCAAACTGATTTGTGAAACATCGACAGATGTTAAACCTTAAATATGAAAAAACAAACAGGAAACAAGCTCGTAATGGTAGATATGAAAGATGAAAAAACGATAAGTAAAATATGAAAATATTAAATGCAGTCTTTCTTGATATGAGAATCATAATTTTCATTCCATACTTGTATAATGAGAGAATACGGATGTTGAAACTGGATATCACCATTCATCTAATACATGTCAAGTTATACGAAGGATGTATGGTCGATGATAAATGATGTAATTTTACGGTCCACACGTAATTACAGACATTCTTCTAACGACATCTATTGATGCAATTTAGATTAAGGTGAAGTAGAGAATTGTTTCAAAAACATGAAACGCAACTCTCGCAATTTTCAAGGGGACAAGATTAATTCATACCCCCATGGAACTGTTGTATATAGGGAAGTAATCGGTTTTAATGATACGTATCATTTTAGGTAATAAAGTAAATTGAAAATGACAGCCCTTGAAGGAAAATCATTCATAATGTGACTTTTTTATTGATAGACTGATCAACAATAAAGAGATTCATGGGAAAACGTGTTTTGTATGCAGAAAATAACTGACTTATAAATACGTGTATGTTATAGAATTAACAGCAGAGTAGAAACAGAAATCACAGCCAACAATATTTACAGGGTGACAGATGTCAACAGCAGAAGTTCCTCGACAAGCATTTGACGTTTTTTGACACGCTTAATTAAATCTAACAGTATTTATAAACCTATGTACAAAAATATTGTTTATAACACCCACAAACGGCTTCAGTATACATTCATAATCCCAAAACAAAATGTTGAACCTTACCGGCTCTTGATTTTTATGACTATGCTTCTAGCTTTTGATTTGCAAGTATCAATTGAATCATGGCAAACCATATAAAATGGTTTGCCTTAATTGACTGATATAAGCATTTCAATTTCAAAATTTAGTTGGTCGAAAGGCTGACTGATATTTTAACCGATACCTTTTGTCATAAGTTTTCAGTTATATTTAAAATTGATTCCTTAATTTTCATTATAGTTGTTAACTCTCGTTTTCTTACGGATTATCATCAATTTGCACCAAAAACGCAAAACAAAGTAGGCATTTAACCAATTTCTTTTACATCTTTTGCGATCATTTTAACTGAAACCCCTGGGGTATCACCTAAGGCTGGGTATGATAGGCCGTCAAAGTTCGAGGGTAGGGAGTTGTTGCCAACTCAAACAAATTTAAGTCACCATTTTGAAATAATATCTGTATGGTATAGACCTGTAACTTTTTTCAAGTAATTAAAAATACTATTTACATTGTTTAAATTAAAACCATCCTGATGTGCAATAGCAAAATGCTACTTTCTTTTGCTTTGCTTTGCTTTGTTTACATTGTATTTTATTAAAGTAAAAGACAAGCGATTTCAACCAAACTTTGTCTGATCAAACGATCTCAGTAAATTTATCTGAAGAATTTAAAAAAAAGATATGATATACGTGTCCCATTCAGACCGTCAAGGTTCCACTCGGTTCCAATGAACTCTCAACCGAACCAATTCTACCGCCAACAACCTAATACCGGAACTTATGGTCGTTGTAGTTTATTTTTTAAATTTTATTGCTGACGATTATTGGTCAGCTAATGCCAACCCGACTAAAATAGCTTCTTAAAATTGTATATTTTGTCACAAATATTTGATACCCTTGGTTAAGAACAAGTTGGGCCTTTAAGTGCGAAAGTTAGTATATCAAAAAGATTGTTCTTAACAAAATACATTTTGCCATAGGCTCTAGGCAGATTGAAATAGGATTTCTCAATTTGCATTGTAGTTATAATTTAAAGAGGAGAACCATTTTTTCTTCAGTCAGTGTGAGTCCGTTCATGATTACTCTTTCCACACAAGACTTCCTCCATGTACCTAATTATTCCACCTCACGCGATTTACACAAAATATGCTTTAGGTTATCTCCGGATGAAAAGAAATGAAAGAGTGAATAAGGCTGGTTTGACATTTGGTTCAATAGAAATAAGGTTTACATGCCATACAAACTAGAGGACTTCTTGCATTCTTACAGCGTAAATAGAATTCGCATTCAGGGTGTTATCTTACCATTCAGGTGCCTTGTATTAAGGGATTCTTCATATGCCAATGTAAGGTGTGCAAATTGCAATAAGAGATTGCCCACAACAGGTTGCATCTTGATCAAGAATAGATACATAATAAAGGTAAACGTGTTTTTTACTATTGAAAAACAAAGAACATCCATAGAGCTAAAACATAACTATTACTTCACCCCGTTTGATCGAGTTTTTAATAATTTTTCGGTGTTACCGTAACCTGATCAGATGTTCTGACTACATATTCTGACTATTTAAAATTGAAATTTTATACGCCAAACTATACGCCGGCGTATATAACAAGTGGTCAGAATATGCAGTCAGAAAATCTGCAAGGTTACGGAAACACCGATGATTTTCAGTGGATCCTGTATCATGCGGGAAATATGGGACCGCTGTACCTCTTCTCATAATGGCGTCTTTGACTCAATTACTCAAACAATTAAGGAGTAGGCACAATAAAGTGCTAACCCACACCTATTTTCCGGTCACCTTTGTTCTGGTTTTGAAACAGATGCATTTAAAACAAGTTATCATTTTTTCAATTACTTTTTGGCAAAACATCCCCTCTGGTTCAGTTTAATTATCACCATAATGTATATTATTTTCATTGTATGGCTAAGATTAAGCGGTTCAAAAGTCTACGGATGGCTTAAAATCAGACACTATGGCTTAACACTATATTGCCCCTGAATTCATATTCAGCGCTGTATAATCATTTAGAATTCATCTGGAATCACTTAATTCATCATCCTTGCATAAAGTACTCTTAATTCTGGCATTTTGAAAAGAAAAAAACTTTGGCATCTAGTGTTTAATTCTTTAATACCGATGCGACCGGGTGGCCATAGGCATCTTCAGACAAGTTGTGTGCAACCAGGAAATAGAAAACATGGTTGATTTTTAAAAATATGTTCTTATCCCTAACCCCAACGCCCATTCTCCGTTTAAAAACTCTCGTCGGAATTCTTCTAGTATATATTAAAAAAAAAGCGGGTATATGCCTGGATTCGATCCCGGGATATCTCGCATCCCAATCCTCTTATCACTATAATCTAACCACTGAGCACGAGCTGCCAAGGCATCGATTTCGTGATCATAATAAACTCCGGTCTATGACGTATTTGGACTCATTTTCTTCACTTTGTGATATTTTGTTGTTTAGTACGGGTAGGATTATTGTAATAATAATAAAATAATAATAAGCAGGCTTTTATATAGCGTCCTTAGTCCTGGGACCTCGAGGCGCTTTACCAAGAAGTTAAAAACAGTGAAATATTACAGCGCGCAGAAATTGATAAAAAACATACAAAAAAATATAACAAATTACTAGAGCCTTAAAACTACAACAAAAGTTATTTCTGTAACTCAATAAGATGCAATATCCTGAGCTGCAAAAAGTCATTGATTGAATAAAAATGTTTTTAATTGTTTCTTAAAAGTATTCACAGAAGGTGCAAGGCGGATGGATGTTGGTTAATTGTACCATTCTTTGAACGACGCCTCTGAAAATGGTCTTCTTCCATACGCTGTACGCGGGCGGCATCAAGGTGGCTTAACCAAGTTTTTACATGAAAATCGAAGTGCCCGGGATGGGGTGTAAGGCGTGATAAGATCAGAAATATAAGCTGGAACAAGTCCGTGCAACGATTTGTATGTGAGTAAGCAAATCTTGAAAGTTATGAGATGCTGTCATGTTTCTTGGATCGCGTAACCAGTCGCGCAGTGGTGTTTAGCACTCTTTGTAATTTTATTACCTCATGATCAATATTTTGTCTTTCATAACCCTAACTTACTCCAACGTGTATTCTCCGTTTAAAAATGTATCTCCTTGGTTTGCGATATTTTGTTGTTTGGTACGGTTAGGGTTATTGTTGACCCATATATTTCCTTTCATAACCCTAATCCCCAACGTGTATTCAGTGTGTCTCCTTGGTTTGCGATATTTTGTTGTTTGGTACGGTTAGGGTTATTGTAGACCCATATCTTACCTTTCATAACCCTAATCCCCAACGTGTATTCTCCGTTTAAAGTGTGTCTCCTTGGTTTGCGATATTTTGTTGTTTGGTACGGTTAGGGTTATTGTAGACCCATATCTTACCTTTTATAACCCTAATCCCCAACGCATATTTTCCGTTGAAAATGTATCTCCTTGGTTTGTGATATTTTTTGTTTGGTACGGATAGGGTTATTGTTGACCCATATCTTACATTTGTGATTGGCTGACAGTTTTATTTACTGTGAGATTCTGAATTCATTAATATCGTCGGAAATCCTGCGTTTTGCAATGGAACAAAATAGTGGTATTTTGGATCTGTAAAAAAGATGAAATAATCCCGTTAGGTTGCACAGTGCATCTGGTTCCAGACATTTTTTTAAACTGGTAATGGTACCATTGGTGTATTAACCCAATAGACGTACGTGCACACAAAAATCAGACCATCTAGTCATCACTACTCGTTTTTTAGTTTCGAAATTGCTCAATGTAATAACGGAAATCAACTCCTGGACTTTATGAGACGTACGTATAAAACATTCTGGCGTTTTGCACCCTTTGGGTTTGAGAGTACTAAACTACAATAATTCCCCATAGACTTAACGTTTGATAAAATACCTATCGTATTATGCTTGGAATCAGTGGCTCAGTGCAGACAACGGTTATGACGCATATACACTTGGTAAGATACTTGGCTTAATATCATGATCTAATTTTCATTGTATATAAAACAAACTGTCGCTTTATAAAGTTCGAGATTGTCTCGGTAATACTCATATCAGACAGGTGAATTGAATATGTGATCTTGTCACTCACTATTGTATCTATTAGATATGTAGAAGATAATAAATAGAACACCTGAAATTGGCAGCCCATTGTCAGGATTTAATACTGAGGCTGTTTTCTTAGAACTCTCAGGCAGACGGGGATTTCCAGTGCTAAAACAGTTATAATTTAAGACGATTTCAGTTGCAGCAGTATTATTGTTCACAGTTTGGGACAAACGTTTGCCACAATGACAACCATTGTTGCATCATTCTCCTTAAGGGTCACTCCATTTTCGGTTGATATAAGCGAAAAACAAAATTTAACGTTTTTATAAGCCTAACATGTTTCCAAAATAATGAGCATTAAAATTCCTTAAAATGTGTTTGATCCATTTTTATATTTCTAACTCCACTCTAATTCAGCCAATCTATTCTAGAGTGTATAATGGTTTCTTGGCAAAACTGTCTAACAAACTGATTGACTGCCGATAAACATAGCTACAGATATATTAATCAGTGCTGGAGTACTCGATCCCTATCTCGGTCTCGAGAACGGTCTCGAGTCCAATTCTACTGGACCCGTGACTCGGACTCGAACTCGAACGTTGTCAAGGCTTCGGACTTGGTCTCGGTCTCTGACGTTGAAGGACTCAAAAAGTAAAAAGAACTCGGCACGGGACCGTCAAAATGTGTCCAAATTTGTCATTTTCCTACTAAAAACATTAAATTTGTCTCCTGTGGTGTCACGGTTCCAAATTCTGCAATTCGAAACACCCGCACAAGTTTTGTTGTGGTCAAATCCAAGATGGCCGCTGTTGCGGTAATGGTCACGTACAATTAAATGTTTCTTTTTTGTTGTAAATCTTCATCTCAAAGATTCTTCAGATCAACAACATCAAAATGTATCTAAGTGCTTAAACTCAAAAATGGTTTTCATCTTCAATGTCTTCCCATAAACACGAGGAATGTCAACCTATTCAATTCGATTGTCAGTGGATTCTTTAAGTTCAAGAATAATTTATTTTTTATGTCTTATAATTGAACGTGATAAGAAATTGATATACATGCCAGTTAACGTTTGCATACCGTTTCAGGAATAGGTGTTTGCATTATTCATTGAAATCATGTAGCAATTAGGATTGTAATTTAAAGTATGTTTTATCTTATGTGTTTGATATGTATATTATTTGCTTTGATATTGGAACAAATTTGAATCTGAATCTGAATCTCATCCGGGTTAGCTTAAGCTTGTCGTAAAGCTTCAAGCAGACTTTAATAGAATGCTCTATTTGCATTGTATATAATTATCACGTGACACAGGAAGGTGTTTTTGTAAGTACAATGGCAGTCCATTCATGATCACTTTTTTCATTCAAGACATCCTCCATGTACTAAGTCCCACCACCTTACGCGTTTTACACAACTATTGCTCTAGGTTATCCAGAGATGAAAATAAAGGGAAAAAAGAAAAAAACGCCGATATTGAGTTCAATATAAGAACACGGTTAACATAAGTACAATACAAATCAGGGGACTTATTTCTGCATTCTTTAGCTGCGTATATGGACATTCTTGGGTTGTACTTATAGGTTTATAGAATATAAATTCTGATTATTTTTGCCAATTTCATTTTGATGAGGTGCAAATGGTACATGAGTATATCAGCAAGTAAATTTATAAAAATGGGAAACTTTTAAGGCCTTTGATTACCTTATGTGGTTGTTTATAGAGTATTCATCTACGTTTTGACTGTTATAAACGGAGTATCCAGTTTTCCATCTAAGAATTAAGATTTCAGATATTTTTTAATAACAGCCAATTTATCATAGAAAAGTACAGAACACACATCTAGTTTGAAATTGTATTACCCTTTATTGATACTTCGGCAAAAACAAGAAGTGTTCCGAGAGAGGGTGTTATTTCGTTTGTAAAGTTTCATAATGTAATGGATGACGTCATGTTAGGGACAGCAATCAAGGCAATGCCAACGCGCACTCGTTGCTATCCTGTTCCTGGCAAGCGTTGAGACAGTTTAAATCAGACACTTCTGAATCTCTAGAAGCCGATACGAAGAGTAATCAAGCTCCCCTGGAATCAAAGTCCACCTTAGACCATAACGGAATAAAATGTGAAAAAAATATTGCTTGAATTGTTAGCCTGTACTTTACTGTACAACCCGTACAGAAAGATCAGGAGCCTGCTATTCCTATTACACCGCATCATACCTGAGCAAACCAAATTAGATTGATGAGAACTCTATCTCTGGTGTCTGAGTGTGGGCTTTTGACTCGACTCCTGTAGTCAATTCTGATATAATTATGTAAAGAACCGATGAATAGTCCATGATCCACAGGATCAAAGGTATGAGCAGCCGACAGCCCATCGCCATCGCCGTCGTAAGCCTTGCTGATTGCTACCAATTAAAGACCACGTAAGTAAAGAGGTTCCGCCACAATACCTTACAAAGTAGCTTGCAGAATACGTGATTGGTACTCGAGATAAACGTTTATAATGAGTAAACTAAGAAAGGATGGTTATATTACGTACAGTATTATCCCGTTAGTGCACAAGGGGGTCCATATGGACCCAAAATTTTGATGTTCTCCACATTATTTATCTTTAAAACCGTACTTAGTGATACACCACCTCAATACAATTCATATGAAACAAAACATTTGAAAATCCGTTATTCTGTTTCCAAAATGGCACCAAGTGTACTTTAGGTCCCATCCACAATGTTAGGGTTAGTGTTAGGGTTATGTTTAATTTAGGGTTATAGGGTTAGGGTGTTGGGTAAGGGTTAGGGTTAGTTTTAGGGTTAGGGTTAGGGTTTACGTTTTGCGCAACCCCTATCTTGACAAATACATAAAACAGCTATATTGGGTTATGTTGCATTTTTGCGCTTCAAAATCCAGGGTCCAAATAGACCCCCCTTATGCACTTAAGTGTTAACTTTGTTTTACATCTTATGTGAGTATAACATCTATCTCTATAAATATTTTAAGCATACATTTTTTTAGAAGTCTCTGACCATCAAGGTTTTTATTGCATTTTCAGATATATAATTTAGTGACTTCAACATCAGCTACTAACATTCATGCACTTTAGTACTCCTTTTGTATAACAGTCTTGAAATCTCTTTTGAGAGAGACAGACGAATTTACACATTAATATTTACACACATTTGCGTTTATTATAGAAGAAAAATATAGCTTTTACTATAATCTTTTATAACAACTTTTGAACTCTTCAATGCTATCAATTTTATAACTTAAATCGTAGTCTGTAGATAAAGTAATGCTATAAAGTGTTAAAATAAAGCGCAACCTGTCACCCATGACTTAATTTTTTTTAGCTGATTGTTGTTGTTGTTGTTTTAATTTGACACATTGAAATACATGGTTTTGAATTTTTCTTATCTTTTAAGTTAAAAAATGATTTATAAAGATAATAAAACGTGATACGAAATTGATATACATACCATTTAACTGATGTATACCGTTCAGGAATAGGTGTTTGCATTATTCATTGAAATCATGTAGCAATTAGGCTTGCAATTTAAAGGGCATTAATGGTATGATGAATGTCACCTCTTAGCAATCACACAAATGAGAGGTCATTTATTTAAAGGGGCTGGCCTAGATTCTTCCAACTAATTTTTTACCTGAATTTGTTTTTACTTGAATCGATAGAACATGCTTATAGTAATACAACATACAAGTAGTTTTCCATGACTTTGAGGAATATTGGAATTCTTTACCTACGGCGAAAAAAATTGTTGTGAAAACAGTGTTTCTAGTTTGAAAACTGATAAAAATCTTGTTTGTACACTTGTGATGGCCAAACAAATTATTTTTGATGAAGATGTTTTTCTTTTAATATGTTTTAAATTATCTCCAGGAGCTTTGTTTGATCTTTAATCTGGTAAATCCATCTGAGGTACAAAAGTTAGGATTTAGGAAACACAGGATAGCCACATCACCATCAAAGGATGATATATAGCAAATTAATTCTCTCTCAATTTGAGCCATTTGGGTGTAAATTTTTGCACTTTTGGGGATTTTACTATACTTTTAAGCTTTGTTTAGAGCATTTCCATAAATATTTAATTCTAGGTGGAATCTAGGCTAGTCCCTTTAATAGTATCTGTAAAAATTCGATGACGGATTTATGTCGGCAATCTACATACACTTAACAAAATGTTTGAACCATATCTACAATGATCAATTATTTTATTTCCCCTTCTCCTAAAATGCCTCTTGTTTTATTCCCACCTCCTCCCAATGTTAATGAGTTCATGAACTATATTGCTTAATTAATCAAAAATGCATTTAAAGGCAGGCTCACGCTGTAACGATATGTCCTCTACGGAAGGTGACGAACTTGATAATCACAACAATATGGACGAGGCAACGACAAAGAAGAATGATCAAACATGTTGGGGGATCGTAACGACCTTCAGCAACACCAGGACGACAATTGACGAAAGGCTGCGAAAAGGGATGAATGCTTGCTTACAAAACCACCCTTTGGCTTGTTGTCTGGCGACGAAGTACAAATTTTAGCAACGTGGTCAAAAGGCTTGTGGCGACCTTAGCTGACGCAAAAGAACGAAGGCTGACGACGAGTAACGGCAACAATAACGTGACTTTGTGAACGGCATCAAAGCCTAATTTGTACGGGGTATAACAGTCCACTCAAGTCCCTTAAGGTGCGTTTACACTGTGACGACTTGGGGGTAACGACAAGCAACGTAGACCTACGAATTGCAGGTTTGAATTGTACGCCTTGTCATCGTTATTTAAAGTCAGTTAACGTTAACACACGCTGCTAGCCATGCACACTATCGTTACTATCAGTCGTTTTCAGTTACAACTTTTTGGTTCATACGTGACGTAGGGTAACGATAGAGGGTAACGATCTTGCAACTGAAAACGACTGATAGTAACGATAGTGTGCGTGGCTAGCGGATCAAAACTGAAATCCGCAGGTCTACGTTGCTTGTCGTTATGGTGCGTTTAGGCGCAACTGTGTTATAAATACGACAGAGCTATCGGATTCCGACAACTGTTTACGATAGAAAATATATGAGTATCAGACAATTTAAGGACAGTTGAATTCATTTTTATTCTCAAATCAGTCCTACCAAGTAAAATAATGATATGTATCAAAAAAGATGATTTAAAGTCATCATGTAAATGAGAAATACAATACAATGTGTCTATCGGAATCCGATAACTCTATCGGAAATATTTCACAGTCGTGCCTTACACTGTGACGACTTGTTTCGACGGAGGGTAAAGGTGCGTTTACATTGCGACGACATGCCCTCGACGTAGGGTAACGTATTCCAAAATCGCAAAATCCTGGACGACAAGCGACGAGTAAAGATGAAAAAGTTTGTTGACTGATAGTAACGACCCTCAGCGGCACCACGTCAACAAGTGACGAGTAGGTGCTGAAAGAAACGCAGACTTACTAATAGATTAGGAGTTTGGCTTGACGTTAAGTGACGACTTCTCGTCGACGAACAACTGTAAGTGGGGCGGCAAATAGTGACCTTGCCTGACGTAAAGAAACGAATGCTATCGACTGGTCACGGCAACAGAAAAAGTGACTTGAAGTTTATGCAGGTGGTACAATCATTCCTACTCACATCCCTGCAACACACTGTAGTTGACAACGATTACCAACGCAATTGTGACGACCTCTAAACGAATACAGACTGTCATGGAAACGTCAAAGAACTGAAGGTTGCGATGGCCAACGAAATCTCAACGACATCAAATCTTATTCTATGTCATCCCAAAATTTTAAAACTTGTAACTGAAAGCGACCGATAGTAACGACAATCTGCGGAGGTTAGAGACTTGTGTCAACGTTAGCTGACTTTAACTAACAAGGACCGACGTAAAATTCAAACCTGCAATTCGCAGGTCTACGTTGCTTGTCGTTACCCCCAATTCGTCACAGTGTAAACGCACCTTAAATGCACCTTGAGCAAGCATTAGAAAAAAATCTGAAAACAATACATAAATGCTTTTAAAATACATAATTTCAAAATGTATTTACGAATCACGATAAAACGATACTGAAATATAGATGTAAATATATAAGGCAGGCTTTCGTGATGTAAAATTATGTTTAACATATTTTATATAATCTCTTTCAGTCGATACAGACATTTATTCATAATTTTCATTCCATATGAAGACAGAATGTTGAAACGAGATATCACCAGTCATCTAATACATGTCAAGTAATACGAGGGATGTATTGGTCGATGATAAATGATGTAATTGTACGGTCCACGAGTAACTACTGACATCCTTCTATTGGCATTTAATTGATTAATGCCATTAAGATTCAGGTGAAGTAGAAACTATTTCAAAAACAGTTTATATTTTATAGAAGACATGCAACTTATGTCAATTTCCTGAGGACAAAATTAAGTCATGCCTTAAGGAATTGTTGTATACAGGGAAGTAGTCAGTTTAAATGATACCTGTCATTTTAATGTTGTAATTGAAAATGACAGCCCTTGAGGACGAATATATCATAGACTTATTACCATTTTATTATATTCGTGGAATATTGTGTACGCAATATATATACAAATAATCAATTAATGAATGAAAATATATTCTGAGTTACCAACGAAGGAAAATAGACACCAAATCTACAAGGAAAAATACAAGTGGCACAAATAGCCTTGAGAGCATATCACAGCTTTTATATCACATGCTTAATACAGACTAAAAGTGTGTATTATTGTATTAATTTATATATAATAATAACGAACTTGGTTATTGTAAGGGCACAGTTAACCCCTCATTTTCTGAATTTTTTTATGCTTTGTAACTCAGTAACCGATAAGTAAATCCATATAAAAGTATTCAATTCCAGATGTGGATTTTCATGTAGAAGACGATGGTTAGGTCAGGTTTGGACCAAAATGTATGATTTTTGGCCAAGGTCCAAAAAGCCCTTGTTCTTGGACCATTAATGTGTTTCTTCCAATTGTAGACATAGAGCGGCACTGAAAAGTTAAGATGAAATACTTTAACCATACTTGGCCTCGTTCTGAGTTCCAATTCTGTAGATTTACCCACTCAACGGCGGATATTTGCCAATTATCAGAATAGTTTATATAGCAAAACTTCAAAAAGAAGCCCTTCAGTGTAAGCTAATATTCCTTTGACATTTTCTAATCCAAGGCGCATACTTTGGGAAAAAGTACCCAAAAAAAAGTTTTAACAGAGAATAGACTTAAACATATGAGTACATTACAAATAAAAAAATGATTATTAAACTTGTACCACACATTATGAACTAAACATATACCTGTCTCTGAAAAGACAGGAACCATGCCGATTGTTCTTTTTTGTCGAACGCATGCATAAATTAAATATTCGTGTCAAAGGTATCCCAAGGAAAGGTCGGACAACGAGGTCAAAATTGACACTTTTGATGGATGGTCCAAGACGAAAAATTTGACACCTGAAGCTCTGAAATCGGACGAAGTTAACAATTTGACCTTTCATTGACCTTTTCTTTTGACCTTTAATCCCCAAAGAATGGTCGGACCATTGGGACACCATTGACACTTTTGATCGTTGGTCCAAGATGAACAATCTGACAACTTAACCTTTGAAATGGGACACCGCTGAGAATTTGACCTTTCTTTTGATCTTTGACCCCAAGGGAAAGGTTGGACAACGGGGTCACAATTGACACTTTTGATTGCTGGTTCAATACGAAACATTTGACACCTAAACATTTGAAATCAGACAAAGTTGAGAGTTTGACCTTTGACCCCAAGGGAAAGGTCGGACAACGGGCCATCATTGACACTTCTGATCGCTGGTCCAAGCCGAACAATTTGACATCTTAACCTTTGAATTCAGACAAAGTTGACACTTGACCTTTCTTTTGATCTTTGACCCCAGGAAAAGCTCATGCGATGAGGTCACTATTGACACTATTGATCGCAATTATATTTGTATTTTCGACGGCAAATAATTAAGCTAAGCATTGTTTGCCCTAATCATTTACCAGACAAAAGTTTGGTAAATTGGAACTATTTGCCGTCTGAAAATTAAGATGATTCTTGAAACAGCCAACATTATTAGACACATAATACATTATTAGACACTGTATTACAATAATAGAAATAATACCTCTAATTTGGCTTTGCTGTTATTTGAAACTTGTTATTTATTAAGCCAGAAATCTGCATCATTCAATTACATTAATAAAACGATAATAGTCTAATAACATTTAACATGTCGGGGATTTCCCTATTCTGAATGTTTTTAACTCAATTATAAAACAATTGGTCACTAAAGGCAAAGAGCTTTAACTGTCAGTTGCACTTAATTTGATTACATTGCAGGCATCCAAAGGAAAAAATTTTAGAATGTATCTCTGAACGACATGTTCTGTAAAATAATTCAAATAAGATGCATATTTTCTGAAAAACAAAATATCGTATATGCCTTATTGCAACCTGATGTAAAAAATAATACTTTTTAACAAACACCCTCAAGTCTGTAATAAAAATAGTTTGAAAATGTTAGTTAAAAACATCTTATGGTACGTTATTTTCTACAATAATTAGATCCTAAAACCTGGATGATACTATTAGTTATCCCCTGTTTGTTCATGCAATACGAGAAAATATTAATGGTTTGGGTTCGTATCACACGAGGCTGAAAGCCGAGTGTGATACGAACCCAAAACATTAATATTTTTCGTATTGCATTAG
>JXSR01S034891.1:116767-129179 GCA_000969725.1 Ophiothrix spiculata
AAAGGCATCGGGCTGATTCGGAAAACTATAGTTCTGAGAAAATCGAGTTTAAAGTTTTTGTACTTAGTAAAACTTGAATGGAGAGAGGATTTTTAGCTTGGCTTTTAATACATTTTTCTTATGTTTTGGATGTTGGAACCTGATTAATATGATAGAATACAATTCAATGTTAACCTTTCTGATGAAATTAGAAATTCGACCTTGGACGTGATTTTTTACTATGCTTAGCTTCAATGGCACGTATCTCGTAAATTACTATGCTGGTATTAAGGTACCTTTCGATATGACGATCCACATTTGGTGCAGTGCTATCAGTTACTAAGACGATGCATTCTATTACACCGGCTAAAGAGCTAGTCAGAAGTAGATAAAGAACATTGCTTTTTAAATGACTTGTTTTGACATAGCCAGATGACAAAGCTTGCGGTGACATAGCTTAGGGGGTGTCCATGAGGGATTTTCTTTTACCACATGGGGCTCCTAATGCAGAATGGCATCAGTGATGTATTATATCTGCTTCCAGTTCTCACATTCGGTTACAAGGTCTTGATATTTGCCCTTTTTTCTGGCATATATATTGAACATGGTCTCCTACACTGGACTAATTTCTATTATAATGACTGTTGTTGTTCTAAAGGAATAGATTGTGATGTTAGGACGTTTGGTTGTTTCTGCTATTTGTGGGGGAACACTTTTAGATCATGTTCTTCATCCATCATCAGACCTTCCTAGTCCTTTTATAGGATATTGTTGCACTAAAGCTTCGTAAGTGGTTGGTTTCTGTAGGTTGTATATCGTCAGTGCAATAGTGAACACAAAGCCATGTCTTGTGTGCAATGTTTTCTATCATTGGCTTGGTCTATCAAGGTTGTCAATCCAAAAGTTATCGTTTTAAGGGTTTGGTCATGACGCCAGTTGTATCGCTTGCTTTGCAGGGAGTAGTTGCAGCCATTCAGGATTCTAACTTGCTTTGGCTTCCTTTGAATGCAGTCTTTGTATAGAGCTTGAGAGCTTTTATCTACAGGGTGCTTGTTTAAGTGACTTGCCTGCACTTCAGATGTATCTTTAATTGCAAGCGATATCTCATTTAAATTTCCTTGACGGTTACTGATTTTATTGCATTGATTTCGAAAGTCCTTCCAACTACTAGCTGATGTTCATAACTATTCCGGTTAAACTTTAATATTTAAAGGACAAGATCCAATTATTTATGCTTAAAAATAAATGATAGTGTTTTTAGAAATAGATTGTTCAATTCTCAATCAACACCCTTTTTTTTTTTTCAACAGAAAATCTGCTGGAAATTCTTATTATTTTTTTATTTTTTTGCTACCTATTTTCACCAGTATCTTGAAAAGTGTTCTGTCGCAAAGTCCCCCTTTTCGGGGTGAGTCATCACATATTTTATATTCGTAAAATATAATAATTCATTTAAAAAAAAAAGCATACGTTTGATTTTTTTTAAATGGGGAAAATACTGTTGGTAGATAGGTAAGTAAAGAATTCGAAATCACTTCATCACTCTTGCCTCGTCGACCCAAGCGTTAAATGGGGAGTTACTACAGTAGGAATACTGACATTGAGTGCTTGAATAGGCAGCTGGCTGTATTCTAGTGGTAACGGAATAAATGTAAAGCGCTTTGATTAATTATGGAAAAGCGATTTCTGTATTCTCCCCACATGTCGACAGCAATCAGATATTACAAGCTTGTGTTACAGCCTAAGTGCATTGTGCTATATAGACTTTCCTCACATGTCACAGGCCAGACATGCTCAACCATTTCATATTAACTCTATCTTTTTAAGGGTTGTTAAAAATGATAGAGGATTGTATAGTATTTCACAACGTATATTTTTGCAACTCCTGAAAGTTATTGATTTTATGGTGTGCTTAGGAACAATGACACTGAGCTACTTTTTCAATAAAATAGACGTCTCATGCCATCAAACAGCACTTGTTAACTTTTATATACCGTAAGAATTTACAGTACAATGCTTTTCTATGATCAATGGACTTCATTAGGTCAGATTAAACAACAACGGCCTGCAGAAATGGCATCGAGAAGCTCATAAATTTGTCTCAAGCATTAATGATTCTCCACCAACCAAAAGTAAGAACAATTCAAAATGTTTTTTGAATTTCCATAAGAAGTATCAAGCGTAAACAATCTAGTCTTTTGACGTGAGGTGCATGTATAAACTAGAGACTCTATTATTTATGTACGCCAAAAATTCTGGTATTCTAACTTGTGTAAGTAGGCAAACAAACGTGCAGTAACCATGTCATCCCGCCGTCTCGCTAGGGAACTATTGCCTTAAGATCCATTTAGATAAGACAAGAGGTATCGGTCTTGTTATCTACCAAATGTTGACGTGAAAGGCTAAAATGTGTTTCTTAAGGAGTGAATGGGGCAAAGGATATTCCAAGTGCATGATCAACAATATAATATTAAGAAGCTATCTCATCAGAGTTATCATAAGCTTGCCGTAAAGCTTTAGGCAAACTTTTATTGAATGCTCTATTTGCATTGTATATACTTATCACATGACACAGGAAAGTGTTTTTGTAAGTACAATGGCAGTCCATTCATGAACACTTCTTTCTTTCAAAACGTCCTCCATATACTAAGTCCCACCACCTTACGCGATTTACACAATTATTGCTCTAGGTTATCTACAGATGAAAATAAAATGAAAAAAGGAAAAACGCCGATATGAGTTCAATATGAAAACCGGTTAACATACGCACAATACAAATCAGGGAACTTATTTCTGCATTCTTTAGCTGTGTACATTGACATTCTTGGTTTGTACTTCAAGGTTTATAGAATATAAGTTCTGATCATTTTGGCCAATTTCATTTTGCATTTTGTATTTCAGAAATTGTAATCAAGTAAATTTATTTTAAGGCCTTTGATTACGTCATTTAGTATTGTTTATTGACTGTTATACACGATTGCACATGTTATTGAATTGCCATATGGTGGCATGTCATTAGGTGTGTATGCTAAAAAGGTGGTGTTGTTACATTTTTTCATGGGTTCTCCAACTTAATTTGATGTAAATTCACTACTCCTAGGCCTATGGACTTGTTTAATGTTTCATTTAAAAGCTTACACTTTCTGCTATTTGTGGCAGTAATTTGATCTTCATGGGTTACATAATTTAGGAGAGACAATGGTTTGAACTTGGCAGTACAAGGGTGGTGGTGCCTACGGATGCGGTAGATAGCCAAATTGAGACAATATCACCATTTCAGAAGGTTTGACACTGCTGGAACATTCACAAATGGATTCTGTGTCCTCAAATACATACAGATAGTCACCAACATGGCTAACGTTTGGTATTTAATTACAGTAATTGGCAAATTTATCATTTTTAGACCTGCCTAAGACCCCCTTCCCCCTCGATCAGTTTTTTGGGCAGCATCTTCTCATTTTTTGTCCGATTTTGACAAATTTGGTGTCAAAGTGTTCAGGGGATAAAGCTGCATCAAATAAGAATTAGGACAGAATGATTTGAAACATCACCATTTTCTCCCCTTGTATAGCCCGCCTCTAATTAATTGAAGGTCATTAACACCAAGACCCTAAGGGGTCTGTTTCAAGTTTAATGCATCAAAGTAACTATTAAAACGTTTATCCTGAAAAAATGAACTGTTTACCATTAATGATTCCAATTTATGACTTGCTTTAGTAAAATCAGGCAATTTTGAGAAAAAACGCATTTGAAAATTACAGTTTGCATTGTCGTCTATGGAGTAATTAACCATTAATAAGCTCATTATGCCAAAACAAAAGTGATATTTATTTGAATTGAAAGAGATCAATAATATTAACATCATATCAAAGAGATCAATAATATTAACATCATATCAAAAAATAGTTTTTTTGACCATTTTGACCATGTAACACATTTTTGACCCACCTCATGAACTGCCACCATATACATTGGACCAAATGTTCGTTACCCGTTCAACATACTTTAAATTCGATGGAAAATATTTCGTGACGTCACGACCAAATGTTTGGAATGAAAATTGTGCTTGGAGGCCGACTATGGTTTCGGCCTTACAAAGTATGCAAAGTAGCTTGCATAATACGTGATAGGTACTCGAGATAAACGTTTATAATTTTTATATATTTGCTGCATGTAATGAGTAAACCAAGAAAGGATGGTTATTACAGTATTATCCCGTTAGTGCACAAGGGGGTCCATATGGACCCAAGATTTTGTTCGCTTTAATAACAATGTTCTCCACCTTATTTATCTTTAAAACCGTACTCAGTGATACACCACCTCAATACAATTCATATGAAACAAAACTTTTGAAAATCCGTTATTCCGTTTTCAAAATGGCGGCCAGATAACTAATTCGTGTCAAATGTTAATTTTTTTACGAAAAATTGTCCTGCCAAAAATTTAGAATCTGCTTTTTTATTGAAATTTTGCTCATACTATAATTACAAATGCATTGCTGAAATAACAGTTTTAAGTTATTTCGTTTCTTTTAGGAACAAAACGAAATTTTAACAGCACCAATATTTTGTACCAGTTTACGCTAATTATCTCAAAAGCGACGTGACTGATTTGAATTTTTTTCAACCCCTATCTTGACAAATACATAAAACAGCTTTATTGGGTTATGTTGCATTTTTGCGCTTCGCGCGAAAAAATCCAGGGTCCAAATAGACCCCCCCCCCTTATACACTCAAGTGTTAACTTTGTTTTACATCTTACGTGAGTATAACATCTATCACTATAAAGATTTTAAGCATAAATGTTTTAAGAAGTCTCTGACCATCAAGGTTTTTATTGCATTTTCAGATATATAATTTAGTGACTTAACATTTTAATACACACATTTGCGTTTATTATAAAAGAAAAATATAGCTTTTACTATAGAGGGTTCAATAGATGATCTTTTATAACAACTTTTGAACTCTTCAATGCTATCAATTTTATATATAACTAAAATCGTAGTCTGTAGATAAAGCAATGCTATAAAATGTTAAAATAAAAACAGCCTGTCACCCATGACTTTAGATTTTTTAGCTGATTGTTGTTGTTCATTCATTCATCCATTCATATTTATTATTTCCATATCAAAAAACAACAAAATATATAATTAAAAACACATGTAATTGAAACAAAATGATATGGGGGATGTGATCGAAAGGCCAGAGGCCAGAGGTAATCATAACCCACAATGAAATACAAGACAAAAGTGTTTCAAGCAAATTACATAACATTTGTCAAAATAAATAAAGCAACTTCAACAACAACAACAAATCATAAAACAACAACACACAGACAAACATAGAAAGGTTGCTTCAAACAGAACAAAATCAGTAATTTGAAATAAGGTGACACTTAAATTGGTTGCGGAAATGTTTGATCGATTTAGACATTTTGAGTTTAATATCAAGTGTTGTTGTTGTTGTTGTTTTAATTTAATTTGGCCTAAATATACTTGTTTTGTCTGTTATGCCTATACGGTATGTTGATTTAAATTCGGGATCCCGAATTTAATCCTACGTGTTTTACTATAGGAAAGCACGCAGTGCTTTGTATCCATTTTGATGTTTCAAAAACAAAGTTTTTAACAAAATACACGTGAAAACGGTTTTAGATAGTCACATTCCTTAATTTTAGGCAGTTTTTACTCAAAACCATTACTGATCAAAATCTTATAGTATTGCTTTAACTTTGTGACCTACAGTGACTATAAATGATAAGGAAAGAGCAGACTGGTGGGCGTGATGGTTTTCCTGGTGCCATTCTATTACAATAATTGATACAAATGAAACTTCCAAAGTTGCTTCAAATAATCAGGATGAGGAGAAATATAATGTTATTATCGCAAAATTCCTTTACATAAATATATTGATTTAATACTACACTCTAAAAAGGGGAACATTGTTGGCAGGTTGGGTAAAATTTGACACAATGCTTTGACACAATGTTGGGTAAAACGTGCACCAAGATTGTGTACAAAATAAACCAATATTGTGCACAATTTAACCCAACCTGCCAACCATGTTCCCTTTTTTACCCAATTTTTTTAGAGTGTAAACCCTTGTCCATCAACGACAGATTAGGATGTTTCACTATTTAATGACATCGTGCATATTAAATTTGAATGATTTTCAAATTAAATCTTAAATATTTCCTTCATAACACACGTAAACAATATGATATCTGCTGTCCAATATATGTATGACAAAGCATTTGGTTCATCATATTTTTTTGAAATTTTTCCTGGGAGGTTTAAACATTTGTGCCGCTTAGTTTTTTCAGGTTTTTTTTGTGTGTGCATGAACGTAGAAGCTGAAACTGCAATATATATATTATTGTTGTTTAATAATTATGATTGTTGAATCTAAAACATGTAGTCACATTCAATAATAGCACTTGTTATCGCCATCTCATTTTTATCTAAATTGAATAAAACAAACCATCTCTTCTCAAGCTGGAGATTGTCTCGGTAATACTCATATCAGACAGGTGACTTAAATATGTGATCTTTTTATTCACTATTGGACATGTAGTAAAAAATAAATAAAACACCTGAAATTGGCAGCCCAGGACTAGAAGGATTACTTTGGCAGCCCAGGACTAGCAGGATTACTGGAGTAGTTTTTTCGGAACTCTTAGGCAGACTGGGATTTCCACTGCTATAAATGCATAATATAAGAGCCATATCGTTTCACAAGAGGAATTCAGTTTCAACAGTATTTTTTTCTAACGGCGTTGCACAAACGTTTAACATATTATTGCCAACAATGTTTGTATCGTTCTCTTTAAAGACACCAATATAAATTGCTGTTTGATCATCATCAAATAGTGTTCATCTATAGCCAAATGCAAATTATTGGCTTGGCGTCGGGTGACGAGGTCCAACTTTTAGCAACGTGGTTAGAGGGCTTGTGGCGACCTTTGCTGACGCAAAGGAACGACGGCTGACGACGAATCATGGCAACAATAACGTGACACCTGTATTTGTATGGGTCCACTCAAGTCTTTTACAATTAATATCAATAAAATTATGACTACCTCTAAACGACTACAGACGGCTCCAACTGACATGGAAACGTCAAAGAACTTAGCTCTTTTTTCAATTGCACTCGCCAAGTGCAATTGAAACTAATTGTGCGTTTACACTGTGAAGACTTATTTCGACGTAGGGTAACGTATTTGCAACTAAAAGTTTGTAACTGGAAGCGACTGATAGTAACGATAGGGTGCGTAGCTAGCAGCGTGTGTGAGCGTTAGCTGACTTTAACTAACGATGACGGGCGTAAAATTCAAAACTGCAATACGCAGGTCTACGTTGCTTGTCATTACCCCCAATACGTCGCAGTGTTAACGCACCTTAAGAAAATGCACTCACTTCTTTAGCGAGTTTGAAAAATGTTAGCATGCAAGTCAATTAGCTAGGGCAAGTCAAAAGACTTGTTCGAAATGTCTCAGCAGTCTGGTACTATGTTAAGAAACTTGATGACCATTCAGCTTTTAAAATGTTTGAAACGGATGAGATCAGGATAAAATCCTGAAATAATTACACAAATGCTTTAAAAATATTGAATTTCAAAATGAAATTTATGAATCACGATATAACGATACTGAAGTGTGGATGTGTACAGGTAAAAGGCAGACTTTCGTGATGTAAAATTATGTTAAACAATGTTAAACACATTTTACATAATCTCTTTCAGTCGATACAATCATTTATTTATAATTTTCATTCCATGAAGACAGAATGCGAATGTTGAAACGAGATATCACCAGTCATCTAATACATGTCAAGTAATACGAGGGATGTATTGGTCGATGATAAATGATGTAATTTTACGGTCCACGAGTAATAACCGACATTCTTCTATTGATATTTAATTGATTGATGGCATTAAGATTCAGGTGAAGTAGAAACTATTTCAAAAACAGATTATATTAGATGATATGCAACACATGTCATTTTCCTGAGGATAAAATTAAGTCATCCCTTAAAGGATTTGCTGTTTAGTAATTGAAAATGACAGCCCTTGAGGACGAATAAATCATTCATATGTAACTTTTTTTATTGATAGACTGATTAACATTTTATTATATTCGTGGAATATTGTGTATGCAATATACAAATAATTAATTAATTAATGAAAATATATTCTGAATTACCAACGGAGGAAAATAGACACTAAATTTATAAGGAAAAATACAAGTGGCACAAATAGCCTTGAGTGCATATTACGACTTTTATATCACATGCTCAATAAAGACTAAAAGTGTGTATTATTATATAAATTTATCTCTAATAATAGCGAACTTATTTAGTTTAAAAGGTTTTGTGGTTACTTAACAATCCAAAGTAGCTTCAAAATACACGCATAATCAAAACAATAAAACACGATTAGACCTTTCAATTTGCGCGACTAGTCAAATTAACAACTAAATTATGCCAAACCCCGAGAATTAGCTCCTCTAAATTACATTTTGATCACCCTTTTGGAATATATTCTTTAACAACTATCGACTCTTCCAGTTCAAAATTTAGATGATCAAAGGGCTTAACAGATACCATTAGTCATAAGTCTTTAGGGTTGACTGAAATCTTACATATACTTTTTTTTTTAAGTCTTAAGGACTGGCTGATATCTTAACAGATACCTTTTGTCATAAGTTTTAGGCAGATTGAAAAAGGATTACTTATTGTTCATAGTAGTTTTTAAAGAGGAAAAAGTTTTATTTAAGTACATATTCAGTCCGTTCCTGTTACTCCTTTCATTAAATACTTTCCCCATTCACGCAATTTATTCCACATAACGCGATTTGATCAGGAGTGAACATAGCAGGTAAAGTTTAACATGATACACTCTAAAACAGTTGGGTTAAAAAGGGAACATGGTTGGCAGGTAGGGTAAAATTTGACACAATGTTGGGTAAAATTTCACACAATGTTGGGTAAAACGTGCACCATTTACCCAAGATTGTGTACAAAATAAACCAATATTGTGCAAACTTTAACCCAACCTGCCAACCATGTTCTCTTTTTAACCCAACTTTTTTTAGAGTGTACACAAATTCGGCAGATATGTGTACATGATGTTTACGTCGCCTCCCACTCAGGGCATAATCCCATTCAGTGGTCTTCATTAAGAAGATATATATATCGAAGGTTTCATTATGAATTTTACATTTTAACTTGTCCATGTAGTTTGATATAGAAAAGCTAGTTTGGAAAGAATTATGTAAGATACTAATTTAAAAAGGCCTAACGTGGAAATGCGAAAAGCCACTTTATTTTGTTTTGCTTAGGGTTTTTTTTCTAGTAAAAAGATGGCAGCTACCATTTTAGGATTCATTTAATGGTATGGTTGATAAGATTCAGATCATGCACGAGTACTTATAGTTCAGTTATAATGATACATATTTGTATAGCGCTCTACTATGAATACAGTGGTTACACAAAACAGAAAATATAAACAAAAAACCCAAATCAATTAAACTGGTGATAGAAAGAAGTATGTTAACAGTACCATTTAACATAGATAATGTTATTAATTGTACCTAATCATGTGTTTGTCATTCAAAGTTTTTTAATATTTGCGCCATGTAAAAGAGGCTTAAATTTGGGCATTTTCTCCTGAAAAACGCGCGCCAAAATTGGTCAAGTACCACAAATTCTGTGTTTTGTATAATTTTGATTTAGTGATGGCATCAATTTAAGTTTTACTCGTTTGTGTCTTGACTCCAACTCTTTTGAGTTCCCTGAAAAAATATTTTGAATATATTAAATCATATTAGACCTATTAATCTAGCATAATACAAAAGATCGCCATTAATGTGGCCGTCCATTCAAAAGGAGCCGTAAATGCAGCAAACTTCATTTTTGCGCTCCGTGAAAATATGTGTCAAGGTCGTAATTTGCCGAAATTTATTTTTTAACAGATTCACAATCCTTGTGCTAATTTCAAAACACCAGCCAAGTGTCATTTCCAAAAAGTGATCGGAAATATGAAATATATCATTTTATTTTAAGGACAATCAACAAAAAATAGGGACATGCGTGGCCTAACGGATAAGTCATCGACTGTAAATCACCGGTGTGTGTAGTGTCCTTGAGCAAAATACAGGTAAATAAACTATTTGATTTAATATGTTAAATTTTCCCTCTTCATTGTAAAATTTATTTATTGATATGTTTGTAAGTTAGGCTGATCAAGCATGATATATGTTATCTATATTTTTAAGTATTTGTGTATTTATAATTAACTAGCAGAAATGAGCAGACGACCAATTCTCTTTCATAACTGAAGGCAGTATCTAATATATCAAACATATGTACATACAACTTTTTTGCATGGGAATGAATTGGAGTGAAACGTTATGTTTAACAGAAGTATCTACTATGCTTTTCCAATGCACATACTGCGTTTCTACTTTGTAGGGCAGATATTTAATATATCATTTTATTTTAAGGACAATCAACAAAAAATAGGGACATGCGTGGCCTAGCGGATAAGTCCTCGACTGTTAATCACCGGGCATCGAGAGTCATGGGTTTGAATCCGGTGTGTGTAGTGCTTCAGCAAAATACAGGTAAATTCCTCACAATATTAATAAACTATTTGATTTAATTTGCTAAATTATTCCCACATCACTGTAAAATGAATTTATTGATATGTTTGTAAGTTAGGCTGATTAAGCATAATATATGTTATCTATGTTTAAGCGTCAAGTCAAGATCGGAAGTTACATCAAAGTGTTGAGAAAGGCAACAGTGGTTGCTGAAACGTCCACATCAAGTAAGTGAATTATTGGATCAGTATAGAGAACTTTATCATTATGTAATATGTTTTTAAGTATTTGTGTATTTATAATTGACTAGTAACTTCTTCGTGAAAATATGTGTCAAGGTAGTAATTTGCCGAAACTGATTTTTGACAGATTTACAATCCTTGTGCTTATTCCAAAACACCAGCAAAGTTTCATTTCAAGAAAATGATTGGAAATATAAAATATATCTGTATATTTTGTAGACAATCAACAGAAAATATGGGACTTACTGATCTTTGAACGCGTTTATCTCAGTTATATATTTCACTCCCCGACAACCTTTGAGGTTTATATAACTTAGTCTTTGCAAATATTTAAAAAAAAAGGTAAAAATAACAAGAGGCTGCATTTACTGCTGTTTGGGATAGACGTTGACATTTGCTATCTATAAATATATTTATTTTATTTCAACAACTACGGGATCTGCATTACAGAATCAAATCTAATCAAACTGTTTTGTGAAACATCGACAGATGTTGAACTTTAAATATGAAAAAAAAAACAGGAAACAAGTAATGGTAGATGAAAGATGATATAACGATATGCAAAAATATGAAAATATCCAATGCAGTCTTTCTTGATATAAGAATCATAATTTTCATTCCATACATGTATAATGAGAGAATACGGATGTTGAAACTGGATATCACCAGTCATCTAATACATGTCAAGTAATACGAAGGATGCCGGATGTATTGGTCGATGATAAATGATGTAATTTTACGGTTCACAAGTAATTACAGACATTCTTCCAACGACATCTATTGATGCCATTTAGATTTACACTCTAAAAATTATCTTACTCTTGTTGAGTAAAAACTTACTCAACGGTCACAGCTCATTTTGTTGAATAAAATCTTACTCAACGTTGGATAAACTTTACTCAATGTTGGGTAAACTTTGCTCAACGTTAAGAAAAAATGTAAAACTTACTTGCTTGACCACATGGATGTCTAATTTTTATTTTTTTTAATTGTGTTATTTAGATGTTACGTGCTTTGAGGTTGTATCAATAGTATTTAATCATGTATAATTGTTGTTGGGTTTTTTTTACTATAAGGACCCCTTTGGAAATAAGTCTTTGACTTTAAGGGTTATCCTTGGCATATTGTAGGTCAATTCTTTTCAAATTTTATATGTGTATATTGTAAAGATTTATATATCATGTGCAATTGTTTATTTGATTGTATGAATTGCTGAATAAAATAAAATAAAATTAGTAAGATGTGCTCAACATTGAGTAATATTGACTTAACCGAGTAAGATTTTACTCAACAATGAGCTGTGACCTTTTTACTCAACAAAGAGTAAAATAATTTTTAGATTGTAGGTGAAGTAGAAGTAGAGAATTATTTCAAAAACATGAAACGCAACTATTGCAATTTTCAAGGAGACAAAATTAATTCATATACCCCACGGAACTGTTAACAGTATAGGGAAGTAATCAGTTTTAATGATGCGTATCATTTTAAGTAATATAGTAAATTAAAAATGACAGCCCTTGAAGGAATATCATTCATAATGTAACTTTTTGATAGACTGATCAACAATGAAGAGATTAATAGGAAAACATGTT
>JXSR01S034891.1:150994-173407 GCA_000969725.1 Ophiothrix spiculata
GAGTAACTACCGACATTCTTCTATTGACATTTAATTGATTGATGCCATTAAGATTCAGGTGAAGTAGAAACTATTTCAAAAACAGGTTATATTAGAACAACTGCAACTCATGTCATTTTCCTGAGGACAAAATTAAGTCATGCCTTAAGGAATTGTTGTATACAGAGAAGTAGTCAGTTAAAATGATACCTGTCATTTTAAGGTTGTAATTGAAAATGACAGCCCCTTCAGGGAAATTACATAGGACTTTTTGATATACTGATCAACTTTATATGTAAAGCTTCTGGGAATAATATGGTTTTATATCATATGGTATAAAGATAAGTAATTAATTGATGAGAAAGGATATATATAGATTGCACAGCAGGATAATAAAGCAGAGAAAGCCCATTTCAAGGAGCAAGTTGACATTAATCCCGTGCACTGATAACCTTTCAGGCGTATCTTTGATTTTTTTTTCTATTTTAGCTTATGATATTACATCAAGTTATCGTTTGAAATGTTGAATGACCTTGAATGTCTACTTATTTTTAATTTAGGGAAAAATCATACAGCATTATACACGATGTCAAAACAATGGAATGAAATTTTTAACTGTCAGATGTCAGACAAATGAAAATTTTATGACATCTCTCACTATGAAAAGACAAGCTACTCAGCCAGTACAAAGCCAGCTCAGAAATCGACAGGCGCTTTTTCCTCTTTTAAATGCATGCGAAAAACACAAATTTAGGCGATTGGTATGAATATATATTTAAAACTTCAATTATTTTTATTCAATCAATTCAAGATTTCACGTTATTTCACATCGATGAAAAGAATTTCAGTTTTTGCAAGTGAACGTGTATTTTAGTGTAGTAAGATGAACTAAAAATTTCATCACGTTTCATCCCACGACGCAAATTTTTAATTTTGCGTGTCCGAATTTCATTTTTTTTTTCAAAGGTCTTAAACGCAAAATTCCGTATCCACTTGTCCAATTCAACTATTGTTTTTTAATGTACATCACCTGTACCATTGAATTATTTTATACCGTGTTCTGAAACTTGTTAAGATATTTGATGATAAATGGTAGAATAGAGAACAATGTTTTCCAAACATTTGGAAGTGTTAGTTGTTGAAAATTGAAAGGGGTTTGTCACTTGGAAAATATTTGAATTGGACGAGTGGATATGGTATATGTTTCAAATTTCATTAATGCGAATATTGATATGTTTTCTAACAGATTTAATCAACAAATAAACATATTTACAATGTTTTAAAATACCTAATTTTGATTCTTACCGGTCAAAAATAAACATATCTACAGATAAATCTATGAATATTTTTAGCCACCACCTCATTTTTATTTGCAAGAATCCCCTTGTGATTATAGGGGTTCAAAGTCAAATCTTGTACGACAGGTCACATAAGGAAAAATCTCTCGATTTTTACAAGATAAAGAAAACAATTTTGCTAATTATAAAGCTATTTCATATAACCGATATGACTGTAGTTGAAAGCGATTATTACAAAGATTATCAACTTTTCAAATTATGCAAAGATGCTACAGGGTTGCTCATATAGTTCAAATCAAGTTTGACCTAAAAATCACGTTTTTGACCCATTGTTGTTGTTGCCCCCTTACCAGTACATGAGAAAATTGATCACATTCGGAGTTCCATTTCATACCTAATACGATTACCTATCAAATCTGACCAAAAGCAACATAAGTTTCCAGATATGTTCATCAAAAATTGACCTTTACATTAAAAGGTTCTAAAAATATTTTTATTCCAACTATATGAGCAACCGTGTATATACAGGTGTGTGCTTGAATATGTGTGATATTAAGACATGTCGGAGTGCCTTTTTCGGACTAGCAAACTTTTTTTTTCCATTTCCAGACTGGCGAATTTCGAGATTAACGAACCCTTTTTAATTTCGGACTAGCGGACTTTATTTCATTTTCGGACTAGCAAACCGTTTTTAATTTTAGGACTAGCAAACCTTCGGACTAACGAATCTTCGGACTAGCATACCTTCAGACTGTTATCAGCGGGCACTACACAGTTTAAAACGATAAATATTTTAGTTTTTTACCATTAGTACTTCTATACCGCATATCAGATCATTTTATCTGTGAAATATACACAATGATTTTACTGCATTTAAAATGACATTAATGACCTTCATTCACTTACGTAAAACCTTTCTATAACATTCTTTAGATGAAAGGCTCTTTTGGGAGAGACGGACGAATTCAAACATAAATATCTAAACACATTTTTAGAAAATGCAGCTTTTAGGTTTCAATAGATTATCCATTAAAACAACTTTAGGTCTCTCCAGTGTCCATTATCATGTTTAATACTTAATTACATTGATGACTAAAAATTCTTTGGTTTATTGTTAACTTTGACTATTTCACTACCGGTGATGTATGATATACTTGGTACAATTATAGTAAATAATGGGAATAGTGCAGACAGGTGTAATGTTACTGTTTTGCTAATGAACAATGTCCGTTGTTTTTCATAAGTTGTAAAAAGATATTTTTTTCAAATTTGAAGCAAATAAAAAGTATTAAAAATAGTTGCCAAAAGATTAAATCATGGTAATATATTTTTTTTGAAAAGTAGAGCAATTACTCTACAACATGTTTTTTGTCCGGTCTAATTTTCACTCCAGTCTAGAGATATGAAGAATTTAAGAAAGGCTTTTTAAATCTACGTTGGTCCGATTTATGATATTTGGCTTCCAGTTTAAAAAAACACATCAATTGAAATGAGGAGAATGTGACGGTATTCTGCAACTAACTGGAGCAAAATCAATCCAAACAAATCTTACCCAACCTAAACCTAACATAAACTGATATCTTAAGTTCATCTTTACCTGAAACATGTCAAAATTTTCAAATTAAAGCACGGATCTTCATGATACTCTCATATTCCATGAATCTGTGAGACAATCGGGTAGTTTAGGATACAAGTTCTACCAAAAGAGTTGAAAAAAGTGTAATTATTAAAGATGTCGACTGTAATTCATAAGTCTTTAACTGAAACCAAGGACAAAAAAACAACAACAAAGAAGTTCAAGAACTCAAGTAAGTTCGTGATTCATCTGGCCCGTAAAGGGGACTCATCAGGTTTAATGAGCAAGACTCAACAACCTGCTTAATATCAGCAGATCCTCATTAAAGCGGATCCTTATGTCATGAAATGAGTTTAAGGGATGCTTTTCCTAATCAGGTGATGTTTTTAGCAATTTCCATTCAACGTATACTCCACTTAGTCACCAATGGTGAATCTTTAGAGATTAACAAATCAGACCATCAAATGTTCAGGTCTTTACAAAATGTGCAATAGCTTTTGATTCAGAGATCCAAGTTACACAAAACAAAAATCTTGTAAAAGCAAATGGGCTACTCTGTTATATTATTATAACATTTACTCTAAATTGTGCTCTGTTTCCTCAAAAGAAAAGTTCAAAGTTTGTTGCGTTTTTATTGGGACACCCTGTATTATTTGAGAAAGATCATGCAATAACACGGCAATCTAATATCAGCTCCCGTAAATGTCCAATGGTTTATATTCTTGTATGCATGAAAAATTACCAGTATCGCTAATTAGGCGGTTGGTATGAATATTCATCAGGCTGAGTACAAGATTTTAAAATCGAATTAAATCACTGAAAGAAGTCTGAATTTCAGAAAATTTACGCAGAGCAGGTAAAAGAAAGTCTTAAAAACATTTTGCAATTTTAAAAAGTTTGAATTTTTAAACTGTATGTCCAATACCGAGACATTTAACGGAGTGTTTATTTTGAACAAGAGCGATGAAATTGGGTCTCACAATTTAAGCTAAAATTAATACTTATCAGTATTTTATATTTCAACTGTACCGCTGAAAACAAAGTGTGAACCTTAGTGTGTTAGTTCATCCGAAAATCTTACGATAAATATTGATAAAACAGATTTGATGAATGGGTATATTCCCGTAGGTCCAATCACATTCAAATTGCCGTGAAATTTTAGTGTCTGATGATCAGTGCGCATGCGTAAACAAGTATTATAAATGCGCACAATATATTTAGTAAATGCCATTAGCTGACAAGCCAGTCCTGTTGGTCTAGCGGTACGGTGATGGCATCAGACTCCAAGTCTAAAGGTCGTGGGTTCGAGTCCCGTCATAGTATTTTTGTAAATTTCTATATTTTTTCCCGTGGCGTGTTGATTTTTCTTCAATTATTCACTGTCACAAATGAAATTCTCAAATTTTTGACATAATTTATATAAAAGAACCAAAAAAGGTTACTTTTCAGTCAAAAAAACACATGTCATATTCAGTAATTTTCACATTAAATGCAAATTATTTCAACACAGCGAGGCTCGAGCCATTTAAAGCGCAAGGTCTGAGCTACATGCACGCTGCTGGCATCAGATGGCCCGTCGTGACAAAAGGAACTGGTTATCGAAATCTTGGTGCCTGGTTATCGCAATACAAATCGCAGGCAAGTATGAGGATCCGATATTAGGTACCTTTCATACACCACATCAGCGTACTTAGTTCTCCTTTTTTTTCTTCAATTTTAAAATCTTATAGGCAAAATATATTTTCCAAATTTCATCAATCTGAGTATTCATATTTTTACTAGCAGAAACGACCAACCTGACGTATTTTTATCTTCTAAAACAAGATTGATGTAAGGGTTGAAATTCGTATGTTTAAAACAAATACCATATAATGCATCATTTTTTACCAACAGCAAAAAATTAACTTACATCTGGTTCATTTTATTATTTTCATTGAATGGCTAAGATTAAGCGCATCAAAAGTCTACGGGTGGCTTAAAAATCAGACACTATGGTTTAGCATTATATTGCCCCTGAATTCATATTCAGCGCCGTAGTTCATTCAGAATTCATCTGGAATCACTGAATTCATAATCCTTGCATCAAGTACTCTTAGACCTGGCATTTTGAAAAAGAAAACAACTTTGGCATCTAGAGTTTAAATCTTTAATACCGATGCGACTGGGTAGTCATAGGCATCTTCAGACAAGTTGTGTGCAACCAGAAAATAGAGAACATGGTTGAATTTTAAAAATATGTTCTTATCCCTAATCCCCAACGCCTATTCTCCTAAGGGGTGTGCAACCCCCCTTAGGGTTTTTCCCGCTCCATAAAAACGCAAAAGCAACCGGCCCCAGGCATTTAGGTAATCTCTTTTATATCAATTGCGGTCATTTTGATGAAAAAACTCCCCCTTCGGAGAACGTGTTACAAAAAAATAGCTTAGGAGAACAAGGGTTTAAAACTCTCGTCGGAATTATTCTATTAAAAAAGCCGGTATATGCCTGGATTCGATCCCGGGATCTCTCGAATCCCAATCCTATTATCACTGTAATCTAACCACTGAGCAAGAGCTGCCAAGGCATCGATTTCGTGATCATAACAAACTCCGGTCTATGACGTATTTGGACTCATTTTCTTCACTTTGTGATATTTTGTTGTTTAGTACGGTTAGGATTATTGTAGACCCATATCTTGCCTTTCATAACCTTAAGTTACCCCCACGCCTATTCTCCATTTCAAATGTTTCTTCTTGGTTTGTGATATTTTGTTGTTTGGTACTATAAGGGTTATAGACCTTACCTTTGGTACGGTTAGGATTATTGTAGACCCATATCTTGCCTTTCATAACCCTATTTCCCCAACGCATATTCTTTGTTTAAAATGTATCTCCTTGGATTGTGATATTTTGTTGTTTGGTACGGTTAGGGTTATTGTAGACCCATATCTTGCCTTTCATAACCCTAAGTTACCCCAACGCCTATTCACCGTTTAAAATGCATCTCCTTGATTTGTGATATTTTGTTGTTTGGTACGGTTAGGGTTAGTGTAGACTCATATGTAGTCTTCTATAACTTCAACCCCAACGCCTATTCTCGTGTTTGGACTTAGGCAAGTTTCTTCACTTTGCGGATTGTGATATTTTGTTGTTTGGTATGGTTAGGGTTAGTGTAGACCAATATGTAGCCATCCTTAAGGGTATGCGTTAAAATTATGATGATTGAATAACAGTTTTATTCACTGTGAGATTTTGAAGTTCATTAATATCGTCAGAAATCCTGCGTTTTGCAATGGAACCAAATAGTGGTATTTTGGATCTGTAAAAAGGATGGAGTAATCCCATTAAGTTGTACAGTGCATCTGGTTCCAAACAGATTATTATACCGGTAATGGTATCATTGATGTATTAACCCAATAGACGTACATGTACGTGCACACAAAAATCAGACCATCTAGTTTTGTTTTGTTTCGAAATTGCCAAATGTAATAACGGGAATCAACTCCTGGACTTTATGAGACTCTCCTATAAAACATACTGGCGTGATAATTCTAACTTTTGCACCCTTTGGGTTTGAGAGTACTAAACTACAATAATTTTAATAATTCCCCATAGACTTATCGTTTGATAAAATAACTATCGCATTATGCTTGGAACCAGTGGCTCAACGCAGATAACGGTTATGACGCGTCACCCTAAGGCATATACACTTGGTAAGATACTTGGTTTAATATCAGCATCTAATTTTCATTCTATATAAAACTAACTGTCGCTTTATAAAGTTCGAGATTGTCTCGGTAATACTCATATCAGACAGGTGAATTGAATATGTGATCTTGTCATTCACTATTGTATCTATTGGATATGTAGACGATAATAAATAGAACACCTGAAATGGACAGCCCATGTCAGGATTTAATACTGAAGCTGTTTTCTCGGAACTCTCAGGCAGACGGGGATTTCCAGTGCTAAAACAGTTATAATATTTTCCTTAACACGATTTTAGTTGCAGCAGTATTATTGCTCACAGTTTGGGACAAACGTTTGACACAATGACAACCATTTTTGTATCATTATCCTTAAGGGTCACTCCATTTTCGGTTGAAAGCGAAAACCGAAATTTCACGTTTTTTATAAGCCTAACATGTTTCCAAAATTATGAGCCTTAAAATAGCTTAAAAAGTTCACTTAAATGTGTTTGATCCCTTTTCATACTTCTCACTCCACGCAAAATCTGCCAATCTATTCTAGAGTGTTTATGGGTTCTTGACAAAAATGTCTAACAAACTGATTGACAGCCGATAAACATAGCTACAGATATATTAATCAGTGCTGGTGTACTCGATCCCGGTCTCGGTCTCGAGAACGGTCTCGAGTCCAATACTACTGGACCAGTGACTCGGACTCAAACTCGAACTTCGTCAAGGACTCGGACTTGGTCTCGGTCTCGGACTTTGAAGGACTCAAAAGTAAAAAGGACCTTTTTTCGTCAGTCACATACAACACAAGAAAAAACAAGTAAATTTCACACACAAAAATATTTGATTTAATTTGTTAAATTTTCCCCCCATCATTGTAAAATTTATTTATTGATCTTGGCACGACACTGTCAAAATGTGTCCCATTTTTGTCATTTTACCTACTAAAAACATTCAGTTTGTCTCCTGTGGTGTCACGGTTCCAAATTCTGCAATTCGAAATATCCGCAAGTTTTGTTGTGGTCAAATCCAAGATGGCCGCTGTTGCGGTAATGGTCACGTACAATTAAATCTTCTTTGTTTTACCTTTTTGTTGTACATCTTCATTTCAAAGATGCTTCAGATCAAATTTATGCGAGTGCTTAAACTCAAAAATGGTTTTCATCTTCAATGACTTCCCTTAAACACGAAGAATGTCAACCCATTCAATTCGATTGTCAGCGGATTTGAAATAAACGCTTTTAAATTTGCTTCACCTTTTAAGTTCAAGAATAATTTATTTTTCATGTCTTATAATTGAATGTGATAAGAAATTGATATACATGCCAGTTAACTTTTGCATACCGTTTCAGGAATAAGTGTTTGCATTATTCATTGAAATCATGTAGCAATTAGGATTGTAATTTAAAGGGCATTAATGGGATGATGAATATCCCCTCTAGATAATCGCACTAATGAAAGGTCATTTGAAAAGTCTCTGTTTGAATTAGATTTCAGGCATCAACATGAATTTAGCAAGTTATTGACCAAACAGCAATTTACAGTGGTCTAGTATTTTATTTACCCTTCTCTATATAGATAATAAGAGTAATGAGATATGAAACAATTTATTTTACATATATGTGTGGTGCTCTGGAAAAATGAGCGGAAAGTCGCGATTTTCAAAATTGAGTTTATGACATATTTTAATTCTTTATAATCTCAGCTTTCGAATGATGTATAATATGTCATACTTTCTTTATACAATCTTCATTTAAAGATCGAAATACAAGGCAGTCCACTCAAAATCTGGCTGTAAAAAATTGTCGCAAATCAATTTTAAAGTTAAAACCTACGAGGACGAATATGGATCGACAACCAAATTCACGTACAACCTAGGTCCGACCGGGAATCGAACCCGGGCCACAGCGGTGAAAGGCGAGGTCAGAAACGCTGCGCCAACCCGTCCCCCCTACTATAGTGTAAGATAGCAAAACACAATCAATTACCCGTTAATAATTGCACTTCCCGGCATAATTAACCTTCAAAACCTGTGATATAGTTTAACACTTAAACATTAATGCGTGTTATGTCAAAAAACGAAATTTGATCTTTTCACCATATTTTTAGTTTAGCAGCCATTTATTCAGAATCTTCAATCGCGACTTTCCGCTCATTTTGCCAGAGCACAACTCATATATTTATATCTTTAACAATGCATTTCAGATCGGTAGCTATACTTTTAATAATTTTATTTATTTGTTTTCAACAATATGAACACCATGAGAACTTTTTACTAAAAGTGAAGAACGTCGAGTACCTACATTTCACATTGAATTAACCATTTTCATTATAGGTATATACGTATGAGCACTTATCAATGTCAAAATAACTCAACGCGGTGAAAACAGTTAGCCTGTTCAAGTTTGTCGTAAGTTATCTCATTAACGGACAAAGGATTTAGTTTACAAATCCCTTACAAATAGTTTACAAATTGTAAATGACAAAAGAAGTATCGAATTAATCTTACCGCACAAAAGAGGCCTGTCAATCAGAGTGTAGGATAGCCTATTGTCTTCGACTAAAGCAAAAACGTCTAGAGGTTTTCAGTTGTGCTTTTTATCGTGTAAACACAAAAGGATTGTTACGGATTGCAATTTCTCAAGGGGGGATAATCTATACTTATTGACTCCGGTGAATAGAATAAGTAATGGGTTAACAAAATATTTTACTACGGATTACAAAATGCATTGTTATGCACGGACAGAACATTTGAACTAGCTAACTGCTACAATTGTATAACGTGATTCAATACATTTACTTAAGTGCATGGATGCGTTAATCTCAGCTTGTCAGACTTACACAAGTATATTATGTCCTTGTATTTACCATATTGATGTTGTTATTTTATGTCACTTGTTTGTTCAAGTCAAGGATTTATCCGATTTAACCATTATTCAGTGAATTTTGAGTTTCCCAACTTAATATTAAATCAGGAAAGTTGAGAATAAATTATGTATTCTAATGTGTATTATTTACTCACAACGCACTTAGTGCTTATTTAATAGATTGTAGGTGACTGTATAAACAATGAAGCAATCTACTAAATAAGCCGAATAATCACATAAGAATATGTGCCCCGTCATATCTAAAATTACCCTAAGAGTCCCAAAATCAAAATTGATTTTTGGTGTCTTCTGAAAGTTGAAAAGTTTAAGCTTTAAAATGACACCTTGCTTTTGGTTATTGGATATTTTGGTTGCAAAGTTACACCCAAATTGGTAAGAGGAATCGGGCTGAATCGGAAAACTATGGTTCTGAGAAAATCGAGTTTAAAGTTTTTGTACTGAGTAAAACTTGAATGGAGGGAGGATTTTTATCTTGGTTTTTAACACATTTTTCTTATGTTGTGGATGTGGAACCTGATTAATATGATATAATACACTTCAAAGGTAATGTTTCGTATGAAATTACAAATTCGACCCTGGACGTGACTGTTGACTATGCTTCAATGGCTCGTATCTCGTAATATACTATGCCAACCTTCAGGTACCTTTAGATATGACAGAGCACATATTTTCTACTATACATAATTTTTATTTGTATCTATGCTCTTCGGAAAAGAGTAGAAATATAGTGTACCTGGTGTATTGCAATAGATGACACGGCAAAGATACAGTGTGTTGCCTGAGCCTGAGAGTAATTGTCAAACATTTTTAAGAACCCTTCATTTTCTTTTATAAAATATTTTGCATGATTACCTTTACTCGTTGAGTTTGAAGAAAAGACTTACTTTTCTATGAATTCTATCTTTAGACAAAATCAATTTTAATACTAAGCTACATATTTCCGTTTTGACTTGGATAAATTTGAGCCTGAGAGTAGGTGTCGTAAAATTTAATAAACCTTCCTTTTTCTTGTATAAATAATTACATTGAAATAAGAAACCAACTTCAAAATATCTGGCCTTAATCATGCATGATAATCATTGCAATATTTTATGTCTCATCATTACTCTGTGTTATAAAAGCACTCTACATTAGGCTTGTTCAAATTGTGAGTTTATGAATGGTTAACAAATTAGTTTTTCAGATTTTGTAAAATTGGCATGATATAAATTATTCATTATAATTCATTTTCATTGCGTTCACCAGTCCGTGTAAGCCGATTGTGTGGTCTATTCATATTTACCAAACATTTAAGGTCAGATTCCTTTTATCCGTTTGCGGTGCGGTTGCGGTGCGATTTGCACTGTAAGGATATTCAGGGGCGTCGGAAGGAAAATAAAAGTGGTGCGGCCTGTGGCCCATTAGTTCTCAAAAATAAGTAAACAACTAAGCCCCAGAAGAAACTAGATAATAAACGACTATATACAGTACTATTTTATGGTAATTGATGCTAGGACCATAATAAACCACATTAAATTAATTTATTTTTATTTTTTCTGCCTGAAAAGTGGTGCGGCCAAAGCCCACATGGCCCATACGGTTCCGACGCCCCTGAGGATACTGGTAGTGGTATAATTTAAAGTACACGATTGAATGGTATCAGGTTGAAACTGAGATTAAATTTTGAACGTCCGTTTTCAATGCAGTCCAGCATGCAGTGCGTTTTGAATCGGTATAATGATTTTCAGCGAGAGTGATTCCTTATATCCGGTCCGGAAACGCATGCGTTTACTTAAATCGGTAACTGGAGCGATTCATTCGTTTTGAATGCGTTTTGTCCGTGCGGAAACTTTTTATACAGAGAAGATGATGACATGGAAATGCATTGAAAACGGGTGGTCCAAATTTAATCTCACCTTCAACATGATCAGGTCTTGATACCATTCAATCGTATGATTTACTTTATATCACTACCAATACCTTTATAGTGTAAAACGCACCGCAAACGGATAAAATGAATATGGCCTTTAGACAGGGAACTTACGATTTTATAAACCAATTACCAACGATCACGAATTGTAGTGCTTAACTAACTCTGAATTTATTTTTTGTATCAGGTTTACAATAGAAAATGGATTTGTTTACGAGAAAATAATTTCACGTAGGTATTATTTAATGGTACGTTACTTCAGAACAAGGAATAATTCTAGGCCGTTAACGATTTGTAAAATCGTTAAAAATATAAGGCACGTAAATATTATTATTTCGATAATAATGCGAAAAGTCGATATGTAAAACTGATGGATTGAAATTAGGTATCATAATACCAGATAAGTAGATACCAAAAGTTTGCAATGGATTAACTAAACTGAATGCATCGCTAGTTTCATCAAGGGATGCATCTTTTAAACCTATTGTCACAATTTATTCAAAAACCGGCCGCTGTTGTTCAAACTTTTCCTGCTTTTGGTACCAAAATATTACTCATATTTTTCTCGTATTCCATGTGAAACTTCATGGCTGAAACATATTTAGTTTATTTTGTAGATATGGGTAAAAATATGTCTTATTATGGTAATCATAATTATTTCATACCGCAAAGTATAGGAAGCTATGAATTACATAATGACTCATAAATTCATAACGATTCGGCTGATTTGACTGAAATTTGAAATTTTAGACATCTTGAGTGTCGATCTTTCATATGAATCCAAATCCAAATTTTGATAAATCGAATCATGCTCCTTTAAACCATTATAGTTTTTTTAATGTTGAAGAAATATATGGTCAGTTTTACTTATTCATAGTTTTTTTCACCTCTTCAAATAAACTTAAGTTTTATGACCGAAAAAGCAATAACACTGTTTTTGTTTTGCTAAATCATGTTCTAATTTCTAGGTTACGCTGTTCTATACAGAGCAAGTAAATGTTGAGTTTGCTATAAGAATGTGTTAATTTGTCTAAAAAGGTCTTGTGTCTAATATTCTATCAAATAATAACATTGATCCTATTGAAACAGTTTGCCTATCTACTTTCATAACAGGCTCTCACTTACCATTTTTTCAAGTATTCGTGCCACCTTATGTATTTTAAGGGCACTATTAGACTCCTACAATTGTTTTATTCCGCTTTTTAAAAATAATATTCACTATGTAATAGCAAAATAACTTGACTCACAGATTGAGGGAAAAATAATGTAAGCCAAATGAGAACGGAAAACGACTTGACTCACAAATCTAGAAATGTCTCCATGCCGCTAGTGATAAACATGTTTTGTTTTAATCTGTTCTGTTTTTTGTATCTTGCCCAGTCCGCCGCTTTACAAATTCTAGCCGTTACTTTAGTACAAAAGTAGCAACCTATAAAAACAACCTGACTTTTACAATAAGTGTTTGGAGTCTGGAAAATTCAAAGAGGCTAAAGGTAGAATACAAGCATTTTGGTGTGGTACGATAAAGCAGTTCAAAAGACCAAAATAAGGGTAAGTAAAGGTTAAAAGAAAAACGATTACAGGCTAGCTTACAAAAAGTGTAGACTGAAAATTAATCGTATTTTCGATAAACTTAGTTTTCCAGTACTGGAAGTGTTAGTCGAGTCAAGCTTTGTTTTTTCAACTGCGTAGTAAGTGTCTTTGTCATCTTGCCTCATTGAAAGAAAGTTGCGCTGGGGTTCCTCTTAGTACCTTCACCATGTTAAAGGAATTTAATATGTTCAAGAGATTTCAAGAATCGTGTATCGAATCGTATTCTACAGCGTTTAGTCAAGGTCTGCTTACAAATCACGTTAGTTAGAGGGGCGGGGAATCGCTTTGGTTAAACTGCATTTTCGATGCATAATAGGGCAAATGTCATGGTAACGGAAGGACAATCGTACACAATGTTCAAGTTTTAAACACTTGTATTACAAAGACACATTTTAATTTAGTCACTTTGATACATTCAATAGATAGTTGATGCCAATCCATATATGATCCATGAAAAATAAATTAATTTGTAACTTTCGTTTACGATTTATGCATATTAATGAGGTCGGTAACGGAAGGACAGCAAATCGGACATAAGTTTTTCATCGCATCAGTTACTTCCAAAACCTTTTTGAGTTTCATGAATGAATATTTTTCTATGTACACTTAATTGAATTCTTGGTGTCAAAGCAACATTTTAACAGTGATATTTTTAAATGTGTCTTTCAGTGTTTTTAGAACTATTGTAGACCCGTAGTTGCTAGTCAAGGGAAGGCTTTTGTCCCTTTCTATCAACTTTTGCACTTAATAACAATGTGCCAATTTGTCCTTACTTTACCACATTAATTTTGTCCTTCCGTTACCATAACTTCGTAACGGAAGGATAAACATTAATTAGCTTTAATTAAAAAGAGGAAGTTCAGAAATAGTTTCGAATGCTATGAATATAAGTTATTAATAATTTCACACTTCAACCTTTAGAGTTATACAAACTTTTAGCAATTTCATGGTAACAGAAGAACAACAGGAAGTGCAAAGTTTCAAAAGCCACTGAAGCATAGCAAAAAGCGCAACGACAAAATCCAATTTTGGACAACTTTCACAGGGTCTAATTGTTGAATTGTGTGAAAAAACATGATATTTTTAAATTTAATTTCTAAAATTATCTCATTTGCATAATTTATAATTTGGCATTCAAGACCATTTTAAAATTATAGTTTAAATCCTTAAAATATAGGGTTTCAGCCTTAATTTGACACCAAATTTTAAACACAATGTCCATATTTTCATGAAATTCCCCAATATCAAATTAAATTATTCATTTTTACTGTTTGTTAGAGAAAAAAAGATGACCATATTAAATGGGCATTAGCGATTATTAAATCATCGGCCGGAAGTAAACCGGTTGAGTGTTTAAGTGCACCCATAGGCCATGTCACACATCACCGTACCGTGCGAATAACGTACTAATAACGTACACTTGTTCAGTAATCGATTACATGTATTTCAAAACATAGTCAAGCACAGAAACCTGGTACAATCACTTCAAAGGTCTTCTTGGAAACACTGACCAGCAACCTGTTAACCTGTCTTCTTCTTTCTACAACCTGAGAGTTTCCGACCAGCTGCCAATAGCTACCAGCCCATTTACTCATGAAGAGCTTCAAAAGGTTGTCAAAAAGCTGAGTAGTTCAAAAACACCAGGACCTGACAACATTCCAGCTTTCTTATGGAAGCATGAGCTTTTCTAAGAGCAGCTTCTAGAATTTTGCAATGAAACCCTTTTGGGTAACAAACCAAAGGCATTTTCCACCTCATGCATCATACCACTTCCAAAGAAAGGGGATCTACAGCAACCGGGAAACTACAGAGGCATCTGTCTATCTGCAATTGCGGGGAAGGTCTACAATTCGCTCCTTCTCAATCGTATGACACCATACATCGATCCCATTCTTCGAAGGAACCAAAATGGATTTCGTAGGAACAGATCTACCCTACCACAGATTCTCGCTCTAAGAAGAATCATCGAAGAATTGAGAATCTCGAAGAGAGGAGCATCCATAGTCTTTGTAGACTTCCCAAAGGCCTTTGATAGTGTAAACCGGAAGGCAATGGTGCATATTTTACTCAACTATGGTATCCCTGAGGAGATTGTGAGTGCCATTGCAATAATGTATGACAACCCAACAAGTTTTGTGCAGAGCATGGATGGTCCAACCGAAGAATTTATTACAACAGCAGGAATTCTTCAAGGGGACACTCTTGCTCCCTTCCTTTTTGTTATTGTGGTCGACTATGTATTGCGCCAGTCAGCTGACACCATGAGTGACAAGGGCCTCACAATTGGCAGACGATCTGGACGTCAAAGTCAAAAGTATTTGACAGACCTAGACTATGCAGACGATGTCGCCCTGACCGCAGAACTTATGTCATCTGCTCAAGATCTACTAGTTGCATTCGAAGAATCGGCGGCTAGGGTCGGACTAATGCTCAATGAAAAGAAGACCGAATGCTTGATCCTCAATGAAACATCTGATCATCCTCCTATCCCCTCAATGAATGGAACTGCCATCAAGGAAGTAGACGACTTTAAATACCTCGGGTCATATGTACTTGATAGCAAAAAGGACTTCTTGACAAGAAAGGGACAAGCATGGATTGCCTGTAACAAGCTTGATGTCATATGGAAGTCTGATATTACCAGGGCAACCAAGATTGAATTCTTCAGGGCCTGTGGACTATGAAGAAAGAGCTTCAAGACCGCTTAGATGGCACCTACACCAGGCTACTAATGCGCGTCCAAAATATGTCCTGGAAACAACATCCATCAGATCTATGGTGATATATCCCCCATTTCTACAACCGAGGCACAGAGGAGAGCCCAGTTTGCTGGTCACTGCTTTCGAGCCAAGGACCAAATCATATCAGACCTTCTTCTTTGGAGACTGCCATGTCCAAACAGAGGCTGTAGACCATTAACGTACCCTGATACCATATGTAGAGATACTGGCTTGAACTTCAATGAGCTTGGAAGTGCAATGTGTGATAAAGATAGTTGGAAAAGATGTGTGTAATGGATCTCGACGGAAGTCGAAGGATGATGATGATGATTTCAATGACCAAACCATTGAACGTTATTAGTTCGTTATTCGTACGTTTCGTGATGTGTGAGTGACAGAGCCCTTAATGAGCTTCTGAGTCATTTGGAAACCGAGGCCTGCTATATATGTATTGCCTCTGCACATTTCCTTAACAGTTAAGTGGCGTTTTATCTCTTCCAGCTCTTTAACTCTCTTCAATCTATATTGTTTTGCCTTCTTTTGATTGCAGTCTTTGTATAGAGATTGAGTGCTTCCATCTACAGGATGCTTGTTGAGATGGTGTTTAGTGACTTGTATGCACTTAGCAGATGTATTCAGTCTCTTTAATTGCATGCCATACATCATTTAAGTTTCCTTGACGGTTACTGATTTTATTGCGTTAATTTCGAAAGTCCTTCCAACTACTAACTTATGTTCATAACTATTCCGGTTAAACTTTAATATGTGAAGGACAAGATCCAATTATTTATACTTAGAATAAATGGTAGTGTTTTTAGAAATAGATTGTTCAATTCTCAATCAACACCTTTTATTTATTTTTTTCTTCAAACAAATCATTTTAGTGAAGTTATCATGTTTTTCAAATATATTTTATATTCTTTAAATATACTTTTAAATATGAACTTTTAAAATGGGGAAAATGGTGTTGGTAGGTAAGTAGGTAGGTATAGGTAAGTAAAGAATTCGTAGAAAATCTCTTTAGAAAAAAATAATAACATTTGGCTTGTTTATTTTGATTCCACCTATTATGAACTTTCTTGATTCAAAAATATTATACCAATGTGGGATCGTGGCTAATACCTTTAATTGAAAGATATACATGTATATGTGCCTGAAACAATCAAACATAAAAATTGAAGGCTCATCACAGATCAATTATTCTCCCCACATGTCGACAGCCATCAGATATTACTAGCTTGTGTTACAGCCAAAGTGCATTGTGTTATATAGAATTTCCTCACATGTCACAGGCTAGACATGTTCAACCATATAAAATCAACTCCATCCTTTTAAGGGTTGTTAAAAATGAAAGAGGACTGTATAGTATTACTCAACGTATACTTTTGCAACTCCTGAAAGCTATTGATTTGATGGTGTGCTTAGAAACAATAACACTGAGCTACTTTTTCAATAAAATAGATGTCGCATGCTATCAAATAGTACTTGTACATTTTTATATACGGTAAGAAATTAACAGTACAATGCTTTTCTATGATCCATGAACTTCATGAGGTCAGATTAAACAACGGCCTGCACAAATGGCATCGAGAAACTCATAAATTTGTCTCAAGCATTAATGATTTGTGACCAACCTAAAGTAAGAACAATTCAAAATGTTATTATAAGAGGTAGAAAGCGTATACAATCTGTCAACATTGAAAAGGGTGTTAACTTTGCCGAAGTAGTCTGTTGACGTGAGGTTCATGTATAAACTAGAGACTCTATTCTTTATGTACGCTATAAATTCTGATATATTGACATGTGTAAGTAGGCAAACAAACGTGCAGTATACATGCTCTTCCGCAGTCTCGCTCGGGAACTGTAGCCTTAAGGTGTCTGGTCCACGCGCCGTCCACGCGTACCAATATGCTCTAGTTTCCGAGTTGTTAAGTGCCGCAATACGCATGCGTATATACTCTGAGTAGTGTTTTGAAGCTAAAAATTGCAAAATTTAAATATTTTTCTGGAAAATTAGTTCGGTGACCCCCAATTTTTTATTGTTTTATTTGAAAGAACATACTTGTACGTTTTGTGAAAAAATTGACGAAAATTTTCGGGCAGATTTTTTGAATCAACACTAAATTCAGGTTGTAACAGAAAAAATTATACATTCTTGTTTGCGATATCATTAGGAAAATAAAATCGTTGAATTCACAAACTTTCCCTTATATGAAAGGCTGTTTAATTGGCTACAAGAAGCAGCTTAAATGGTCTCATTTAATGTTCAGGATCAAAAGTTACGACTGTTTAAGTAAAGACCACTGAAAACCACTTGGGCCGATTTCACCATTATTAAAGCGTAAACAGTTTTTGAAGATTCGATGAAGATTAACAATGCAGTGAGCATGGTGAGATAAAATGACAAAAAGCACACCTCATGTTCAAGAATGTTTTTATTTTTTCATTTGATAAGAATAATTCATAAACAATTTTATGATATTTTATGATAAAAGTTACGCTTTAATAGGTTTAAATATTGCTTATATACCACAGTAAGCATAAACAGTTGCATCAAAGCCTGTCATTCAAGCAAAGAGTGTAAAGCAATAATCCTTTTGCAGTTTTTTTTTCACACAGTTTCATATTCAAAGGGAAATATGGAAATTAAAAATAATTTTCCTAGCTCATTTGATAAAACTTAAGTTAAGTTCAGAAATGATAGTGTTTCAGTTGACCTGTATTTTAAATCTCTAGGTAGTCTTAAAGTGCTTGCATGTTGACTCTGTCATTTAGATGATATGTTGTCTCTCCAACTAGGATATCTCTTGAAACTTTGTTCTGGCATCCCGTCCAACATTAAGAAAACAACAGTCTACGGGCAAGGTCATCATTAAGAGTTTCTAATATGCCTTTGTTAGAAGTTCATGGAACATTAAAATCAGCCTCGTTATCCTGTTCAATATCGTATGGCTGATTTGGGGCATTATGTGCCATTATTTTGCTACCGGTACATGAATCGGATAAACTTGGCCAGGTGGTTTGAAGGTAGGGTCAGTATAATTGCCATAAATATGCTTGTAGACCATCAATTTGGATGAAACAAAGTGCATTTTGTAGCTTAAGAAATTGACTTTCAATATAGATAAATGACAATGTGATACAAGGTGTAACTTTATTCTCTCAGCGTAGATAACAATGTATATTTTTTTCTGTTACAACCTGTAATGTCACTTTTGCCACATTTCCCATAGACCCCTGTACTAATTTTTCCCAAAAACCTCCAAAAATGCTGTTTTTAAACCGACTCTCATGCAAAAACGAGTCCGGTGACCCCCTTTTTTTATTTTAAAAATCGGTTCTACGTCGATAAAATATCATTCATGCCGATTTGTACTAGAAAATTTCGGGCGGATCTATCATGGACCAGACACCTTAAGATCCATTTAGATAAGACAAGACGTATCGGTCTTGTGATCTACAAAATGTTTGACGTGAAAGGCTAAAATGTGTCTCTAAAGGAATGAATGGGGCAAAAACGAGCTATCTCATCCGAGTTAGCATAGGCTTGTCGTAAAGCTTTAGGCAGACTTTAATAGAACGTTCTATTTACATTGTATATGATTATCACGTGACACAGGAAAGTGTTTTTGTAAGTACAATGGCAGTCCATTCATGATCACTTCTTTCATTTAAGACTTCCTCCATGTACTAAGTCCCACCACCTTACGCGATTTACACAATTATTGCTCTAGGTTATCTACAGATGAAAATAAAATGAAAAAAGGAAAAACGCCGATATCGAGTTCAATATAAAAGAAACGGTTAACATACGTACAATACAAATCAGGGGACTTATTTATGCATTCTTTAGCTGTGTACATGAAAAACCTTGGTTTGTACTAGGTTTATAGAATATACATTTTTGCCAATTTCATTTTGATGAGGTGCAAATGGTACATGAGTATTTCAGAAGTTGTAATCAAGTAAATTCATTTTAAGGCCTTTGATTACCTCATGTAATATTGTTTATAGAGTATTCATCTATTTTATGCTTTATTCTTTGCTGAGTTTTCCATCTAAGAATTAAAATTTCAGATATCTTCTCATTATGGCCAATTTATCATAGAAAAGTACAGAACACACATCTAGTTTGAAATTTGTATTACCCTTTATTGATACTTCACCCTTTATTGATACTTAGGCAAAAACAAGAAGTGTTCCGAGAGAGTAGTGAAGTTAGGTTCCGCTATACAGAATACGTGATAGGTATTATTACTCGAGATAAACGTTTATAAAACCAAGAATGGATGGTTATTACAGTGTTAGCACTTAAGTGCATAAGGTGTTTTAGAATCCCGTAAGTGCACAAGGGGGGGGGGCCATATGAACCCAAGATTTTGATCGCTTTAAAAACAATGTTCTCCCCATTATTTATCTTTAAAACCGTTCTCAGTGATACACCACCTCAATACATGAAACAAAACATTTGAAAATCCGTTTTTCTGTTTTAAAATGGCGGCCAGATAACATATTTGTGTCAAATTTTCATTTTTACGAACAATATGAATTTATAAACACAAATATGAAATCTGCTTTCTCAGAGAAATTTTTCATCGAAATGTTTCTCATAAAAGCAGACTATAATTATAAAAAACAATTTTAAAAAGTTGTTTCGTTTCAGGAACAAATTAAAATTTTAACAGCGCCATCATGTTACCAGTTTATGCTAATTATCTCAAAAACGACGTAACCGATTTAAATTTCTTTTGCACCAAACCATGCGCGCAACCCCAATCTTGACAATTACATAAAACAGCTTTATTGGGTTATGTGTTAACTTTGTTTTAAATCTCAAATATATATACTGATATCTTGTGTGAGTATAACATCTGTCACATTAAACTTTTAAAGCATAAATATTTAACAAAGTCTCTGACCATCAACGTTTTTATTGAATTACAGATATACATGTATAATTTAGTAACTTTAACATCAAGCTACTAACATTTATGCACTTTAGTACTACTTTTGTATAGCAGGCTTAGATGAAATCTCTTTTGAGAAAGACAGACGAATTTAAACATAAATATTTACACACATTTGCGTTTATTATAGAAGAAAAATATAGCATTAAAAAGAGGTTTCAATAGATGATATTTTAAAACAACCTTTGAACTCTTCGGTGACAAACGCTATGTTTATTATTACATCAATTGCATAACTAAAATCCTAGTCTGTAGATAAATCAATGTTAAAATGAAGAGCAGTCTGTCATCCATGACTTTTGAATTTATTTAGTTGATTGTTTTTTGGGTTTTTTTTTTTTTTTATTAATTTGACACCCTTCAAACAATTTGTCCTAAATATGCTCAATTTTTCTGTTATGGCTATACGTTGATTTAAATTCGGGGTTCCGAATATAATTCCACGTGTTTTACTGTAGGAAAGCACGCAATGCTTTGTATCCATTTTTATGTGTAAAAAACAAAGTTTTTAACAAAGTACACGTAAAAACGCTTTTAGATGGTCACATTCCTTAATTTTAGGCAGTTTTTACTCAAAACCATTTCTGATCAAAATCTTTTAGTATTGTTTTAACTTTCTGACCGAGAGTGACTATATAAATGATAGAGAAAGAGCAGACTGGTGGGCGTCATGGTTTTTCTGGTGCCATTCTATTACATTAATTGATACAAATGAAACTCCCAAAGTTGCTTCAAATAATCAGGATGAGGAGAAATATAATGTTATTATCGCGAAATTCCTTTACTTAAATGTATTGAGTTAATGCTAAACCCTTGTCGGATAGAAAAGTAATCCAGTGGATCCATCAACGACAGATTAGGATGTTTCACTATTTAACGACATCGTGCATATTAAATTTGAATTATTTTAAAATTAGATATTCCTTTCATAACACACGTTAACAATATGATAACTACTGTCTAATATATGTTTGACAATAGGGCATTTGATTTTTTTTTTCCATGTGGGGTTTAAACGTTTGTGCCGCGTAGTTTTTTCAGGGTTTTTACGTACATGAACGTACAAGCTGAAACTGCAAAATATAATATATAAATCATTGATGGCTAATAAAGTATGATTTGTTGAATCTAAAACTTGTAGCCATATTCAATAATATCACTTTTTACCACCATCTCATTTTTATCTAAATTGAATAAAACAAACCATCTCTTCTCAAGCTGGAGATTGTCTCGGTAATACTCATATCAGACAGGTGACTTGAATATGTGATCTTGTCATTCACTATTGGACATGTAGTAAAATATAAATATAACACCTGAAATTGGCAGCCCAGGACTAGTAGGATTACTTTGGCAGGCCAGAACTAGCAGGATTACTGGAGTAGTTTTCTCGGAATTCTTAGGCAAACGGGGATTTCCACTGCTACATATACATGATATAAAAAAGCCATATCGTTTCACAACAGGAATTCAGTTTCAACAGTTATTTTTTCTAACAGCGCGCGTTGCACAAACGTTTAACATATTATTGCCAACAATGTTTGTATCGTTCTCTTTAAAGACACTAATATAAACCGCTGTTTGATCACCATTAAATAGTGTTCATCTATTATAGCCAAATGCAAGTTTTTGGCTTGGCGGCGGGTGACGAGGTCCAACTTTTAGCAACGTGGTCAGAGAGCTTGTGGCGACCTTTAATGATGCAAAGGAACGAAGGCTGACGACGAGTCACGGCAACAATAACGTGACTTTGTGAACGGCATCAAAGCCTGTATTTGTGGGGTATTTGTATGGGGTATAACCATAT
>JXSR01S034891.1:186619-196628 GCA_000969725.1 Ophiothrix spiculata
AACAATATATATTTACATGTTTTGTTTGTGATTTTAACCTTAGGGCTCATTTTCGGACATGTTACTTGTAAGGAACATGTTTAAAAAATGAGTTTAAAACTTTAACCGTTCAAAAGTGCATGTTTGATTTTTCCTCTTTTTTTGCCCAAGTTTTCGATGAAAAAGACCTGGTTATTCCATGTTAACTTACTGAAAATGAAACAAAAACTATCTAAATGTTTAATAAAGTAACATGGGAACTCTTTTCAATTCAAATAATTAATTTTGACTATAGCTAAGTCGATTTTTTGGGCAAATTTTCACAACGGAAAATTCGAATGTAAACTGACACACCTTGACCGTCATTGTCAATGTCTTCCGGATGTTTAATGGTACCATGACTGATCAAAAACATACATAATTCCATTATCAAACATTGATATTTAACCTGCCAAAATTTTAATGAAATCGGATTATTCGAAATGCTTGAAATTATTAGGTTTCTGCAAATAAGCGTTAACTTTTTCGAAGTAGTCTTTTGATGCAATTTTGACCTTGATCATGGGCGTGGAATCATTAGTAAAGGTTATTAGGGATATAAATAAGAGACTCTATTCCACATGTACACCAAAAATTGTGACGATCGAACAAATGTAAGTAGGCAAAAACTTGTAGTAAACTGACGTTCAGCCAAGCGAGATGTATTTGGGCTCGTACCCTTAAGGGTAAAGGGAATCCATCTGCTCAGGAAAATGTGAATCCTAACTATTTTTAAGCATGAAAAGCTAAATAGTTTCCACTGCCTTTGCAGGGACTCGAACCATGGATTATTGCAGGGGTTAGTCATTATCCGCACAAGTTTTGTTGTGGTCAAATCCAAGATGGCCGCTGTTGCGGTAATGGTTACGTACAATTAAATGTTTCTTTTTTTACCTTTTTGTCGTAAATCTTCATCTCAAGGATGCTTCAGATCTACAAAAAAATGTATGTAAGTGCAAAAATGGTTTTCATCTTCAACACGAGGAATGTCAACCCATTCAATTCGATTGTCATCGGATTTGAAATAAACGCTTTTAAATTTGCTTCACCTTTTAAGTTAAAGAATAATTTATTTTTTATGTCTTATAATTGAACGTGATAAGAAATTGATATACGTGCCAGTTAACTTTTGCATACCGTTTCAGGAAAATGTGTTTGCATTATTCATTGAAATCATGTAGCAATTAGGATTGCAATTTGAAGGGCATTAATGGGATGATGAATATCACCTCTAGATAATCGCACTAATGAAAGGTCATTTGAAAAGTCTCTGTTTGAACTAGATTTCATACATCAACATGAATTTGGCAAGTAATTGATCAAACAGCAATTTAGAGTAGTCTGGAATTAATTACCCTTTTCTCATATACATAATAAGTGTAATGAGATAACAAACAATTTATTTTACAAATTAATACCTTTAACAAAGCATTTCAGATCAGTAGCTATACTTTTAATTGTTTCATTTATTTGTTTTATAACAATATGAACACCATAAGAACGTTTTACTAAAAGTGAAGAACGTCGAGTATCTGCATTACTGAATTTAACCATTTTCAATATAGGTATATACGTATGAGCACTTTTCAATGTCCAAATAACTCAACGCGGTGAAAACAGCGCTACAATAATTATTGTATTACATGATTCAATACATTTACTTAAGTGCATGGATGTTTTAACCTCAGCTTGTCAGACGCATACAAGAATATATATAATGTCCTTGAATTTTCCATATTGATGTTGTTATTTTTATGTCACTTGTTTGTTCAACTCAAGGATTTTTTCGGTTTAACCATTATTCAGTGAATTTTGAGTTTGACAACTTAATATTAAATCAGGAAAGTTGAGAATAAATTTAGTATTCTAATGTACATTATTCACTTCCAACGCACTTAGCGCTTATTTAATAGACTGTAGGTGAAGGACGGTATAAACAATGAAACAATCTACTAAATTAGCCGAATAATCACATAAAAATATGTGCCCCGTCATATTTAAAGGTACCTTAAGGGTCCCAAAATCAAAATTGATTTGTTGAACTCTTCTGAAAGTCAAAAGTTCAAGCTTTAAAATAACACCTTGCTTTTGTTTATTGGATGTTCGGTTGCAAAGTTACACGCAAATTGGTAAAAGGAATCGGGCTGAATCGGAAAACTATGGTTTTGATAAAATCGAGTTTGAAGTTTTTTACTGAATAAAACTTTAATGGAGGGAGGATTTTTATCTTGTTTTTTAACACACTTTTCTTATGTTTTGGTTGTTGGAACCTGATTAGTATGATATAATACACTTCAAAGGTAATGTTTGGTATGAAATTAGAAATTCGAACTTGGACTATGCTCAGCTTCAGCTTCAATGGCCCGTATCTCGTAATATACTATGCCGACCTTAAGGTACCTTTAGATATGACAGGGCACATATTTTATACTATATGTAATTTTGATTTGTATCTATGCGCTTCGGAAAGAGTAGAAATATAGTGTACCTTGTGTATCGCTATAGATGACACGGCAGAGAAACAGTGTGTTGCCTGAGCCTGAGAGTAATTGTCGAAAAACACGATTCAATTATACCATTCAATCGTGTGCTTTACATTATACCACTACCATATTTACCACTACTTATAGTATAAAACACACCGCACCCGCACCAAAAATGGATAAAAGGAATCTGGGCTTTAGACGGGGATTTTACGATTTTGTAAACCAATTACCAACGATCACAAATTGTAGTGCTTAACTAACTGTAAATTTATTTTTTTCTAATCTTCTTGAGGTTAACAATAGAAAATTGATTTGTTTACGAGAGAATATTTTCACGTAGGTATTATTTAATGGTATGTTACTTCAGAGCAAAGAATAATTCCAGGCCGTTAACGATTTGTAAAATTAAATTTTAACAGAAATTTAAAATTTAAGACTTCTTGAGTGGCGATCTTTCATATGAGACCAACATCCAAATTTTGAATAATCTGATTATGCTCTTTTAACTCATTATAGATTTCTATTAAATGGTGAAGAAATGTATATATAGTATTTCACTCCTTATGCATTGGAAATTTATTTTATCTCTTCAAATATGTTTTATGACCTAGAAAAGCGATATACACTGTTTTTATTTCGCTAAATCATGTTCTAATTCATGAATTTCTAGGTTACGCTGTTCTATACAGCGCAAGTAAATGTTGATTTTGTTATAAGAGTGTGTTAATTTGTTTAAAAGTTCTTGTTTGTAATATTCTATCAAATAAGAACATTGATCCTATTGAAACAGTTTCCATTTTTTCATGTATTCGTGCCACCTTGTGACAGGTATGTATTTTAAGGGCGCACCATTAGACTCCTACAATATTCTTTTATTCCGCTAGTTAAAAATAATATTCACTATGTAATGACAAAATAACTTGGCTCACAGCTTGAGGGAAAAATAATGTAAGCCAAGTGAGGACGGGAAACAACTTGACTCACAAATCTAGAAATGTCTCCGGGCCGCCAGTGATAAAATAAGTACTTACTGAACATGTTTTGTTCTGATCTGTTCTGTTTTTTTTTATCTTGCCCAGTCCACCGCTTGACAAATTCTAGCCGTTACTTTGGTACTTTTGGTAGCAATCTATAAAAACAACCTGAGTTTTACAATATGTCTTTTGAGTCGGGAAAATTCCAAGAGGCTAAAGGTAGAATACAAGCTTTTGGTTTTGGTACGAAAAAGCAGTTCAAAAGACCAAAATAAGGGTATGTAAAGGTTAAAAGAACAACGATTACAGGCTAGCTTACAAAACGTTTAGACTTAAATTACAGTTTGCCTATCTAGTTTTATAACTGGCTCTCACTTACTTTTTTTTCATGTATTCGTGCCACCTTATGACAGGTATGTATTTCAAGGGCGCGCCATTAGACTCCTACAATTGTTTGATTCCACTTTTTTAAATATAATATTCACTATGTAATAGCAAAATAACTTGACTCGCAGCCTGAGGGGAAAATAATGTAAGCCGAGTGAGGACGGAAAACAACTTGACTCACAAATCTAGAAATGTCTCCGTCCGGGCCGCCAGTGATAAAATAAGTACATACTGAACATGTTTTGTTCTGATCTATTTCTTTTTTATCTTGCCTAGTACGCCGCTTGACAAATTTTAGACATGACTTTGGTGCTTAAGTATCAATCTATAAAGACAACCTAAGTCTTTTGAGTCTAGAAAATTCAAAGAGGCTAAAGGTAGGATACAAGGTTTTGGTTTTGGTACGAAAAGCAGTTCAAAAGACAAAAAAAAGTAAAGGCTAAAAGAACAAAGATTGCAGGCTATCTTACAAAAAGTGTCGACTTAAAATTGATCATATTTTAGATAAAACTAGTTTTCCAGTACTGGAAATGTTAGTCAAGTCAAGTTTTGTTTTGCAACTGCGTAGTAAGTGGCTTTTTTTATCTTGCCTCATTGAAAGAAAGCTGTGTTGGGGTACCTTTTAGTATCTTCGCCTTGTTAAAGGAATTCTGTTCAAGAGATTTCGAGAATCGTGTATCGAATCGCAATCTACAGCGTTTAGTCAAGGTCTTATTCAAAATCACGTTGGTTAGAGGGGCGAGGAATCCCTTTGGTTAAACTGCATTCGATGCATAATATCAAATTAAATTATTCATTTTTAACGTTTGTTAGAGATAAAAGATGACCATATAAAAAAGGCATTAGCGATTATTAAATTATCGGCCGGAAGTAAACCCCCCATAGACGGAAAGTGGAATTAGATTTATTCCTCCCAAACTCCCCTTTTCGATATAATTTTAATTTGGGTGCGTTTATTTCGCAAGAACTCGAGACAAACTCGAACAAAATGAAAAAAAAAAAGATTTCATGCTTCAAAAAATCTCCTACAATGTTATTCATTGGTAGAGCACGAGCGCTGTCACTTCTGGAGCCTTATACGGTATCACCCTTTTTATGATGAGCACTCCATTATAATTCTCACTTGTGTTAATGACAATGGGAAGTTCCTTGAACTATGATTTCTTCTCTGTTTGGGTATATACATTTACATTCTTCAGGGATCTCTTGACTTCAGACCAATCATTGGTGATGTAGATCTGTGTTATGGAATTCTAACCGTCACACTTCCCTCTTAGATAGTTAATTTGTAGACCATCAATTATGCAGGTGTAAACCAATGCCCCTATATTATCCAGCAGGCACTCAAACGTGAGTCCACTGGGTAGAGTTTGCACTAATACAACAAGATGGAATGTGCAGTATCATTAAGGACAATGGTCGGCACAGGAACCTAGTCTTACTGGAGTTTCAGTTTTTCATTTTGGCTTGGATCCATTAGGTGTTGTTAGCTCTATCTGATTAGACTCTGTAAGGGATCCGATGACAAAACACAAAATTAAGTTGAGGATTGAACTGCAATATCTTTAATGGACAACTCATCCGTACAGAAAACGTCAATTGCACAAGTAAAACAATTACCCAATCATCTCAACATACCGTATTAGCACTCAATCTAAAGAGGGTGGAAAAAACACTCCCCTCAATAGGTCCTTTTACTAAGATATCTGCAGTAAGTGGGAGTACTTATCGTCATTTATATTGTGATCCTCTTAATGGATACGTGATTAACCTCAACCTAAATCTATTATGATTTATCAAATTGTGTACGTGTCAGATCCTGATTGTTATAACTGCATCCATCCTGGGTATTTCATTTATCAATCAAGCGAATGGAATAAACTCTCCCCTCAATATATCCGTTTACTAAGATATCTGTAGTAAGTGGGAGTACTTATCATCCTTTATATTGTGATCCTATTAATAGATACTTGATTAACCTCAACCTAAATCTATTATGATTTATCAAATTTTGTACGTGTCAGATCCTGATTAATAATCGACGAATTAAGTCGCTTTTTGTAACTCCTTGCATTGTATCAACTCTTGATCCTTAGTTGGTGCTGTTGCATAACTCTAGCTGAACTAACATCTTCCAATCGCTGTAAAACATTACGGTGAAGAATGTTAGGAGTTAAACTACTCAACTTCCCAATGAATAAAATTTCCAATGAAAGTATTTGTATGTTTTCTTATTTCTTATGTCATCTCGTCTATCAATAATCCAATACTTGTATTCGAACCTCGTCAGGGAAAGCGAAAGCGACCCACGCGAGGTTTTAAAACCTCGGCCAGCATCCTTTACAAGAGAGTCAAATAGTTCTATTTCCAAGGTGTCATGACAATTCCATCATTTATCATTTTGCATACCTCCACCTACGTTACTGACGTAAAACGCCTGCAACTGGGGAAATTAAGACAAAAACAGGAATATTGGTAATACTACTTTCGTAAATATGTACTTATGAATCTGATCTAAAGTCGTGAAAAAACTTATTATGAAACTACAGTAAACTTATTTGGTGCAGTGCTATCAGTCACTAAGATGATGCATTCTATATATTACACCGCGTACCGGTGTGCAGAGCTATAGTCAGAAGTAGATCAAGAAAATTGCTTATTAAAGTATTTGATTTTGACATAGCCAGATGACATAGCTTGCTTTTAGTGCAGTCTTTGAGGAGGTGACCATTTAAGGGATTTTCCTTTACCGCATGGGTCTTCTTACGCAGAATGGCATATGAAGAGCTGAATTGCAAAACGGCTTAGAGACCATTTTTTCAAAAATTAGTTTTTGATAGATTCTTACAGACCTTTAACTTGTGCATCATTCTGGCAAAAAATGTTGTTAAAAAAAGTCTCCCCAAGTGTGCTAAAATCTCGAAAATGTTACTTTTATGCCCAAATACGGACATCTTATGACCATATTTGGGCAAAAAAAGGACATAATGCCCATATATGGTACCTTTTTTATTAAACCTGTCCAGATATTGAAATTTGGTATTTATAAAATATATTATAGCCTAATAAAGAATTGAAAAAGAAATGTTGAAAAATATTTGAAGATAGGTGTTTCTTTTATCAAACCTGTCCAGATATTGAAATTTGGTATTTATAAAGTATATTATAGCCTAATAAAGAATTGAAAAAGAAAGGTTGAAAAATATTTGAAGATAGGTGTTTCTTTTAAGTTGAAATTTGATGAGTTGCCCTGCAAAACGGCTTACATCCATTTTCAACAAAACATCAATAGCCAAGCCAATTAATGAAAAAAAAAACCTATTTGATGAATTATCTAAATTACACCTTATTGGGATTATTTTCTCAAAAAGTGCAAAATGGATGTAAGCCGTTTTGCAAGTCAACTCTTCATATGCTCAGTGATGTATCATAGAAGCCTATGCTTTCAATTTCATTTGAGAAAGGGGCACACCATCCTCTCTTCTCAAACTCGGTTACAAGGTCTTGATATTTGCACTTTTTTTCTAGGAATAGAAAATGATTTCAGGACGTTTGGTTATTTCTGCTATTTCTGCTATTTGTGGGGGAACACCTTCAGATTGTGTTCTTAAGTGGCGTTTTTTCTCTTTGACTCCATTTCATCTAACTTGCTTTGGCTTCTTTTGAATGTAGTCTTTGTATAGAGCTTGAGTGCTTCTATCTACAGGGTGCTTGTTGATATGGTATTAAGTGACTTACATGCACTTAACAGATGTATTCAATCTCTTTAATTGCAAGCTATACTTTAACTTTCCTTGACGGTTACTGATTTTATTGCATTAATTTCGAAAGTCTACTAGCTGATGTTCATAACTATTCCGATTAAACTTTAATATTTGAAGGAAACGATCCAATTATTTATGCTTAAAATGAATGGTAGCGTTTTTAGAAACAGATTGTTCAATTCTCAATCAACACCTTTTTTTTTCTTGAAACAAATCATTTTTAGTGAAGTTATCATGTTTTTCAAATATGTGATGGCTCACCCCGAAAGGTGGGACTTTGCAGATGATATCAATTTTGATTTTATCATTCCATCTGTTAAAGCATTTTCTAAGCTTTAAAATGACACCTTACTTGTTAAAATCAATCAAGGCAATTAAAATTTTACAACAGAAAATCTGTTGGAAATTCTTATGATTTTATTTTTTGCTGCCTATTTTCGCCATTTTCTCGAAAACTCTTTTGTCGCAAACTCCCCCTTTTCGGGGTGAGTCATCACATGTATTTTATATTCGTAAAATATAATAATTCATTAAAAAAAGGATACGTTTGAATTTTTTTAAATGGGGAAAATAGTTTGGTTGATAGGTAAGTAAAGAATTCGTAGAAAATCTCTTAAGAAAAAATAATAACATTTGGCTTGTTTATTTTGATTCCACCTATAATGAGCTTTCTTGATTCAAAAAAAATATATCAATGTGGGATCGTGATTAGCCACGATCCCACATCGATATATATTTTTTTCTTAAAATATTTATCTTTTAAATCAAGATATATATTTTGTCTTAAAATATATACCTTTTTTCTTAAGGTATATATGTATACCTTTAATTGAAAGATATACATGTATATATGCCTGAAACAATTAAACATAAAAATTGAAGGTTCATCACAGATCAATATTACTGTATTCTCCCCACATTTCGACAGCCATCAGATATTACCAGCTTGTGTTACAGCCTAAATGCATTGTGTTATATAGAATTTCCTCACATGTCACAAGCCAGACATGTTCAACCATATCAAATCAACTCTATTCTTTTAAGGGTTGTTAAAAATGATACAGGACTGTATAGTATTTCTCAACGTATACTTTTGCAACTCTTGAAAGCTATTGATTTTATGGTGTGCTTAGAAACAATGACACTGAGCTATATTTTCAATAAAATAGATGTCTCATTCCATCAAATAGCACTTGTACACTTTTATATACGGTAAGAATTAATAGTACAATGCTTTTCTATGATCAATGGACTTCATGAAGTCAGATTAAACAACGGCCTGCACACATCGTATCGAGAAACTCATAAATTTGTCTGAAGTGCATGATTCGTGACCAACCAAAAGTAAGAACATTCAAAATGTTATTTGTATTTCCATAAAAAGTATCAAGCGTATAAAATCTGTCAAAATTTGAAAAGGACGTTAACTTTGCCGAAGTAGTCTGTTGACGTGAGGTTCATGTATAAACTAGAGACTCTATTCTTCATGTACGCCAAAACTTCTGTATTCTAACATGTGTAAGTAGGCAAACAAACGTGCAGTAAACATGTTATTCCGCCGTCTCGCTCGGGAACTGTAGCCTTAAGATCCATTTAGATTTAAAAAAAAAAAAAAATACTGGGGATTTATAGTGCGCTATGCCTCCAAGATTTGTAATTCCACTCGGCCTCTGCACACTTTACAGGTGTTCGCTGACCACTGTGGCCCAAGTAAGCACCATTCCCCACCAAGCATCATTTCAGGTTCTGCGGCAAACACTAGGGGCGCTGAACCTTGATCAGCCCACATACGCACCATCGCTGCCCGGAGACAATTAGCAGTTAGTTCCTTGTTCAAGGGAATTTCAAGCACACTCAACTTTTGGCACCAGCGGGGTTCGAACTCGGGACCTTTCGTACCGCAAGCGAGCGCCTTACCGATTGAGCTAACTAAGACAAGAGGTATCGGTCTTGTGATCTACAAAATGTTTGACGTGAAAGAATACAATTTGTCTCTTAAGGAGTGAATGGGACAAAAATGAGCTATCTTATCCGGGTTAACATAGACTTGTCGTAAAGCTTCAGTCAGACTTTAATAGAATGCTCTATTTGCATTGTATATCACGTGACACAGGACAGTGTTTTTGTAAGTACATTGGCAGTCCATTCATGATCGCTTCTTTCATTCATGACTTCCTCCATGTACTAAGTCCCACCATCTTACGCGATTTACACAATTATTGCTCTAGGTAATCTACAGATGAAAATAAAATGAACAAAGGAAAAACGCCGATATCGAGTTCAATAAAAAAAAACGGTTAACATACACACAATACATATCAGGGGACTTATTTTCTGCATTCTTTAGCTGTGTACATGGAAAATCTTGGTTTGTTCTAGG
>JXSR01S034891.1:229304-241166 GCA_000969725.1 Ophiothrix spiculata
AGCCAATCTATTCTAGAGTGTTTATGGTTTCTTGGCAAAACTGTCTAACAAACTGATTGACAGCCGATAAACATATATTAATCAGTGCTGGAGTACTCGATCCCTGTCTCGCTCTCGAGAACGGTCTTGAGTCCAATACTACTGGACCCGTGACTCGGACTCGAACTCGAACGTCGTCAAGAACTCGGACTTGGTCTAAGTCTCGGACATTGAAAGACTCAAAAAGTAAAAAGGACTTGGCACGAGACCGTCAAAATGTGTCCCATTTTTACCTACTAAAAACAATAAGTTTGTCTCCTGTGGTGCCACGGTTCCAAATTCTGCAATTCGAAATATCCATACAAGTTTTGTTGTTGTCAAATCCAAGATGGCCGGTGTTGCGGTAAAGGTCACGTACAATTAAATCTTCTTTTTTACCTTTTTGTTGTAAATCTTCATCTCAAAGATGCTTCAGATCAAGAAAAAAAATTATGTAAGTGTTTAAACTCAAAAATGGTTTTAATCTTCAGTGACTTCCCATAAACACGAAGAATGTTAACCCATTCAATTCGATTGTCAGGGGATTTGAAATAAACGCTTTTAAATTTGTTTCACCTTTTAAGTTCAAGAATAATTTATTGTTTATGTCTTATAATTGAACGTGATAAGAAATTGATATACATGCCAGTTAACTTGTGCATACCGTTTCAGGAATAGGTGTTTGCATTATTCATTGAAATCATGTAGCAATTAGGATTGCAATTTAAAGGGCATTAATGGGATGATGAATATCACCTCTAGATAATCCCACTAATGAAAGGTCATTTGAAAAGTCTCGGTTTGAATTAGAATTTAGGCATCAACATGAATTTAGTAAGTAATTGATCAAACAGCAATTTACAGTGGTCTATTATTTTATTTACCATTCTCTTTTATAGATACTAAGTGTAATAAGATCAAACAATTTATTTTACATAATATTTATACCGGTCGACCCTGGATCTGGGATGAATCGGTCATTTGTATTAGTATAGGAAAGCATGCATGTGATTTGTATCCATTATTTGGTGTCAAAACGAATTTTTTTCACAAAATACACTTGAAAACGCTTTTAGATAGTCACATTCCTCCATTTTATGCTGTTTTAACTATAAACCATTTTTGATCAAAATCTTATAGTATTGCTTTAACTATGCATTTGAGATCAGTAGCTATACTTTTAATTGTTTCATTTATTTGTTTTCAACAATATGAACACCATGAGAACGTTTAACTAAAAGTGAAGAACGTCGAGTACCTACATTTCACATTGAATTTAACCATTTTCAATATAGGTATATACGTATGAGCACTTTTCAATGTTCAAATAACTCAACGCAGTGAAAACAGTACTAAGATTGTATTACGTGATTCAATACTTGTACTTCAGTGCATGGATGCTTTAATCTCAGCTTGTCAGACTTACACAAGAATACATATAGTGTCCTTGAATTTACCATATTGATGTTGTTATTTTTATGTCACTTGTTTGTTCAACTCAAGGATTTATCCGATTTAACCATTATTCAGTGAATTTTTAGTTTGCCAACGTTATATTAAATCAGGAAAGTTGAGAATAAATTTAGTATTCTAATGTGCATTGTTCACTTACAACGCACTTATTGCTTATTTAATAGATTGTACGTGACGGACGGTATACCCTTATCAACAATTATGCAGCAATCTACTATATAAGCAGAATAATCACATAAAAATATGTGCTCCGTAATATCTTAAGGTACGTTAAGGGTCCCAAAATCAGAATTGATTTTTGTTCTCTTCTGAAAGTTGAAAGTTTAAGCTTTAAAATGACACCTTGCTTTTGGTTATTCAACTTATTGGATGTTCGTTGCAAAGTTACACGCAAATTGGTAAAAGGCATCGAGCTGAATCGGAAAACTTTAGTTCTGAGATAATCGAGTTTAAAGTTTTTGTACTGAGTAAAACTTGAATGGGGGGGGGGAGCATTTTTATCTTGTTTTTTAAGACATTTTCTTATGTTTTGGATATACCCTTCAAAGGTAATGTTTCGGATGAAATTAGAAATTCGATCTTGGACGTGATTGCTGACTATGCCCAGCTTCATTAGCCCGTATCTTAAAATATACTATGCCGACCTTAAGGTACCTTTAGATATGACAGGGCACATATTTTCTACTATATGTAATTTTGATTTGTATCTATGCTCTTCGGAAAATAGTAGAAATATAGTGTACCTGGTGTATCGCAATAGATGACAGTGTGCTGCCTGAGCCTGAGAGTAATTGTCGAAAAGGTTTAAGAACCCTTCCTTTTCTTTTATAAGATATTTTGCATGATTACCTTTATTCGTTGAGTTATGAAGATATGACTTGCTTTTCTATGAATTCTATCTTAAGACCAAAATCAATTTTAATACTAAGCTACATGTTTGCGTTTTAAATTAGTTAGTTTGAGCCTGAGAGTAATTGTCGTAAGAACCCTTCTTTTCTTTTATAATATATTCTACATGATTATACCTTTACTCGTTGAGTTATGAAGATATGACTTGCTTTTCTATGAATTCTATCTTCAGAAAAAATCAATTTGAATGCTAAGCTATATATTTCCGTTTTGACTTAGTTAGATAAATTTGAGCCTAAGAATAATTGTCGTAAAATTTAAGAAACCTTCCATTTTCTTTTATAAATAATTACCTTGAAAAAAGAAACCAACCTCAAAATATCTAGCCTTGATCAGGCATGATAGTCACTGCAATATTCTAGGTCACATCATTACTCTGGGTTTAAGCAATCTATATTAGGCTTGTTCAAATTGTGAATTTACGAATGGTTAACAAACTAGTTTTTCAGATTTTATATTGGCATTTTATAAATTATAATTCATTTTCATTGCGTTCACTAGTCCATGTAAGCCGATTGTTTGGTCTATTCATATTTACAAAACATTTAAGGTCAGATTCCTTTTATCCGTTTGCGGTGCGGTTAGACAGGGAACTTACGATTTTATAAACCAATTACCAACGATCATGAATTGTAGTGCTTAATAACTAACAGTGATTTTTTTTTTTTTTTGTAATCTTCTTCAGGTTTACAATAGAAAATGGATTTGTTTACGAGAAAATAATTTCACGTAGGTATTATTTAATGGTACGTTACTTGAATAATTAGATTATTATATCGATTATAATGCGAAAAGTCGATATTGAAAATTAGAAGAAAAAAAATAGACATCTTGAGTGTCGATCTTTCATATGAATCCAAAATCCAAATTTTGAAAATTCGAATCATGCTCCTTTAAACCATTATTTATTTTTTTTAAATCGTGAAGAAACGTATTTTGTACTTATGTTTTGGAAGTTTGTTTTATCTCTTCAAATATACTTAAGTTTCATGACCTAGAAAAGCAATAACACTGTTTTTATTTCGCTAAATCATGTTCTAATTTCTAGGTTATGCTGTTCTATACAGCGCAAGTAAATGTTGATTTTGTTATAAGAGTGTGTTAATTTGTTTAAAAGTTCTTGTTTCTAATATTCTATCAAATAAGAACATTGATCCTATTGAAACAGTTTCTAGTTTCATAACTGGCTCTCACTTACCATTTTTTCATGTATTCGTGCCACCTTGTGACAGGAATGTATTTTAAAGGTGGCATCATTTGTTTTATTCCGCTTTTTAAAAATAATATTCACTATGTAATGGCAAAATAACTTGACTCACAGCTTGAGGGGAAAATAATGTAAGGCAAGTGAGAACGGAAAAACAACTTGACTCAAAAATCTAGAAATGTCTCCGGGCCGCCAGTGATAAAGTAAGTACAAACTGAACATGTTTTGTTCTGATCTGTTCTGTTTTTAAATCTTGCCCAGTCCGCCGCTTGAGACATTTTAGACATGACTTTGGTGCTTTTAAGCACCAAAGTATCAATCAATAAAAACAACCTCAGTTTTATATTAAGTCTTTTGAGTCTGGAAAAAATCAAAGAGGCTAAAGGTAGAATACACGCTTTTGGTTTTGGTACGAAAAAGCAATTCAAATGACAAAAATAAGGGTAAGGAAAGGTTAAAAGAAAAACGATTGCAGGCTAGCTTACAAAAAGTGTAAACTGAAAATTAATCATATTTTCGATAAAACTAGTTTTCCAGTACTGGAAGTGTTAGTCGAGTCAAGTTTTGTTTTGCAACCGCGTAGTAAGTGTCTTTTTCATCTTGCCTCATTGAAAGAAAGCTGTGTTGGGGTTCCTTTTAGTACCCTTGCCTTGTTAAAGGAATTTAATCTGTTCAAGAGATTTCGAGAATCGTGTATCGAATCGTATTCTACAGCGTTTAGTCAAGGTCTGCTTACAAATCACGTTAGTTAGAGGGGCGGGGAATCGCTTTGGTTAAACTGCATTTTCGATGCATAATATCAAATTCAGTTATTCGTTTTTTAACGTTTGTTAGAGATAAAAGATGACCATATAAAAAAGGCATTAGCGATTATTAAATTATTGGCCGGAAGTGAACCCGATAGACGGAAAGGGAATTTGATTTATTCCTCCAAAACTCCCCTTTTTTTCTATAAAATTTTAATTTGGGTGTGTTTATTTCGCAAGAACTTGAGACAAGCTCGAAAAAATGGGGGGAAATTCATGCTTCAAAGAATCTCCTACAATGTTAGAAGTTATTCATTGGTAGAGCACGAGCGCTGTCACTTCTGGAGCCTTAAATCATCCTTTTATGATGAGCACTCTATTATAATTCTCTCTTGTGTTGGTGACAATGGGAAAAATTCCTTAAACTGTGCTATCTTCTCTGTTTGGGTATATACATTAGCATTCTTCGGGGTCTCTGGACTTCAGACCAAAACATTGGTGAGTTAGACCGGTGTTATGGAATCCTAACCGTCACACTTCCCTCTCAGATAGATAGTTAATTTGTAGACCATTAATTATGCAGCTGTAAACTAATGCCCCTATATTACCCATAACGCTATAAGCTGAACGGATTATCTTTGCTGAGTTTTCCATCTAAGAATTAAAATTTCAGATATCTTCTCATTATGGCCAATTTATCATAGAAAAGTACAGAACACACATCTAGTTTTAAATTTGTATAACCCTTTATTGATACCTCACCCTTTATTGATACTTCGGCAAAAACAAGAAGTGTTCCGAGAGAGTAGTGAAGTTAGGTTCCGCTATACAGAATACGTGATAGGTATTATTACCCGAGATAAACGTTTATAAAAGCAAGAAAGGATGGTTATTACAGTGTTAGCACTTTAAGTGCATAAGTTGTTTCAGAATCCCGCTTTAAAATCAATGTTCTCCGAATTATTTATCTTTAAAACCGCCTCAATACAATTCATATGAAATCCGTTATTCCGTTTCAACATGGCGGCCAGATAACAAATTGGTGTCAAATTTTTATTTTTTACGAAACAATTCCTGCCAAAAATTTGAAATCCAGAGAAATTTTCCATTGAAATTTTGCTCATAAAAGAAAACTACAAATATAAATGCAGTTTGTTTCGTTTTGTTTTCAGGAATAATACAAAATTTAACAGCGCCATCATTTTACCAGTTTATGCTAATTATCTCAAAAACGACTAGACCGATTTTATTTGCTTTTTGTTTTGCATCAAAACATGCGCGCAACCCATATCTTGACAATTACATAAAACATCTTGTCTGAGTATAACATATGTCACTATAAAAGCATAAATATTTTAAAACGTCTCTGACCATCAACGTTTTCATTGTATTTTCAGATATACATGTATATAAAATTTAGTAACTTTAACATTAAGCTACTAACATTTACGCATTTTGTATAACAGTCTTAGATGAAATCTCTTTTGAGAGAGACAGAGGAATTTAAACATAAATATTTACACACATTTGCGTTTATTATAGAAGAAAGATAGAGGTTTCAATAGATGATATTTTAAAACAACCTTTGAACTATGTGCTATGTTTACTATTAAATCAATTTTATAACTGAAATCGTTGTCTGTAAAGCAATGATAAAATGAAGCGCAGCCTGTCATCCATGACTTTTGATTTTTTTTTTAGCTGAGTGATGTTGTTTTTGTTGTTGTTTTTTAATTTGAGACCCGCTAAACAATAATTTGTCCTAAATATGCTCAATTGTTCTGTTATGGCTATATACTGATTTAAATTCGGGATCCCGAATTTAATTCCACGTGTTTTACTATTGGAAAGCACGCAATACTTTGTATCCATTTTTATGTGTCAAAAGTTTTTAACAAAATAAACGTGAAAACGCTTTTAAATAGCAGGCAGTTTTTACTCAAAACCATTTCTGATCAAAATCTTTTAGTATTGCTTTAACTTTCTGACCGACAGTGACTATATAAATGATAGGGAAAGAGCAGACTGGTGGGCGTTATTTTTTTCTGGTGCCATTTTGTTACATTAATTGATACAAATGAAACTTCCAAAGCTGCTTTAAATATTCAGGATGAGGAAAAAATAATGGTATTATCGCAAAATTCCTTTACTTATGTATTGATTTATTGCTAAACCCTTGTCTGTTAGAAAAATAATCCTGTGCATCCATCAACGACAGATTGGGATTTTTCACTATTTACCGACATTTTCAAGTTAAATCTTAAATATGTCCTTTATAACATACGTTAACAATGTGATATCTGCTGTCCAATATATGTTTGACAAAGCATTTAGTTCATTTGATTTTTTTTGGAAATTTTTCCTGTGAGGTTAAAACATTTGTGCCGCGTAGTTAATTTTTTCAGTTTTTTGCTTGCATGAACGTACAAACTGAAACTGCACAATATAATATATAAACCATTGTTGTCTAATAAAGTATGATTCTTTGAATCTAAAACATGTAGCCACATTCAATAATAACACTTGTTATCGCCATCTCATTTTTTATCTAAATTGAATAAAACAAACCATCTCTTCTCAAGCTGGAGATTGTCTCGGTAATACTCATATCAGACAGGTGACTTGAATATGTTATCTTTTTATTCACTATTGGACATGTAGTAAAATATAAATAGAACACCTGAAATTGGCAGCCCAGGACTAGTAGGATTACTTTGGCAGCCCAGAACTAGCAGGATTACTGGAGTAGTTTTCTCGGTATTCTTAGGCAGACGGGGATTTCCACTGCTATATATGCATGATATAAGAGCCATATCGTTTCATAAGAGGAATTCAGTTTCAACAGTAATTTTTTTCTAACGGCGTTGCACAAACGTTTAACATATTATTGCCAACAATGTTTCTTTGTATCGTTCTCTTTAAAGACACTAATATAAACCGCTGTTTGATCACCATCAAATAGTGTTCATCTATAGCCATATGCAAGTTATTGGCTTGGCGTCGGGTGACGAGGTCCAACTTTTAGCAACGTGGTCAGAGGGCTTCTGGCGACCTTTAATGATGCAAAGGAACGAAGGCTGACGACGAGTCACGGCAACAATAACGTGACTTTGTGAACGGCATCAAAGCCTGTATTTGTGGGGTATTTGTATGGGGTATAACCATATGTTATGCCGAAATCGCATGATATATGTCATCACGTGATTTCGGCAGAGCGAATGCCGAAAACCCGTGATGTGAGTGAATCACCAACTTCCGGTTTTATATCGTACAATTCGTGCGCTATATCCAGCTTGTAAGCATTGTGGTAACAGGCTGTGTGTTGAACATGATCAAGTAGAATGGTTTAATTTCGTGCATGCGCGATCTGCAGCTGCAGGGCCATTCAGCAAATTTAATATTTATTAAATCATGCATGATGCTATGTGGTCCTATAGAGGAAGAGCTTAACATGTGGTTTCAGCTTGCTGTGCTTGATGATGACCCTTAAAAGTCCCTCTTGTCAAATCATGTTGTACATACTCCTATCGCCGGCCATCACAAATCAAAATATGCTCATGAATATTAATAGAATACGTAATGGTCTCGCGAATTCGGCAGTGTTAATGCCGTAAATGCATGATCGCTGTTATGCCGAGATCCCATGATATTTTGTCATCACGAGATTTCGGTAGAGCGAATGCCGAAATCACGAGATATGAGTGAATCACCAACTTTTCTGAATGCAGACTGGTTAAACGCATGCGCTTCTGTACTAAAACAGTAAGTACACAGTGGATAAGCAATATTTTGACGAAATCACGTGATTTCGGCAAAAAAATGCCTCGGCAGACAGATTTTGCCGAAATCAGGTGATTTCGGCATACGTTAAGAAGTCATCACGAGATCTCGGCAAGCGTTTGTCGAAATCACGTGATCTCGGCCATCACGCGATTTCGGCGTAACACATATAACAGTCCACTCAAGTCTTTTACAATTACTATCAATAAAATTATGACTACCTCTAAACGACTACTACAGACGGCTCCAACCGACATGGAAACGTCAAAGAACTTTGCTCTTTTTTTCAATTGCACTCGCCAAGTGCAATTGCACTCGCCAAGTGCAATTGAAACTAAAAAAATGCACTCACTTCTTTAGAGAGTTTGAAAAAATGTAAGCATTCAAGTCAATTATCTAGGGCAAGTTAAAAGATCTGTTCGAAATATCTCGTCCATAATGAACAACGCGGTATTCAATGTCAGCAGTCTGGTACTATGTTAAGAAACTTGATGGCCATTGAGATATTATAATGTTTGAAACAGATGAGATCAGCATAAAATCCTGAAATAATAACACAAATGCTTTAAAAATATTGAATTTCAAAATGTAATTTATGAATGATGATATACCAATACTGAAATGTGGATGTAAATGTATAAGGCAGGCTTCCATGATGTAAAATTATGTTAAACACATTTTACATAATCTCTTTCAGTCGATACAAACATTTATTCCAAATTTTCATTCCATATGAAGACAGAATGTAAATGTTGAAACGAGATATCACCAGTCATCTAATACATGTCAAGTAATACGAGGGATGTACTGGTCGATGATAAATGATGTAATTTTACGGTCCACGAGTAATAACCGACATTCTTCTATTGACATTTAATTGATTGATGCCATTAAGATTCAGGTGAAGTAGAAACTATTTCAAAAAACAGGTTATATTAGGAGACATGCAACTCATGTCATTTTCCTGAGGACAGAATTAAGTCATGCCTTAAGGAATTGTTGTATACAGGTAAGTAGTCAGTTAAAATGATACCTGTCATTTTAAGGTAGTAATTGTAAATGACAGCCCTTCAGGGAAATTACATAGGACTTTTTTGATATACTGATCAACTTTATATGTAAAGCTTCTGGGAATAATAAGGTTTTATAGACAGTATAAAAATCAGTAATTAATTGATGAGAAAAGATATATATAGATTGTACAGCAGGATAATAAAGCAGAGCAAATATATTTCACAAGGAACAAGATGACATTAATCCCGAGCACTGATAACCTTTCAGGCGTATCTTTGATTTTTTTTTCTATTTTAGCTTATGATATACTTCCTCAAGTTATCGTTTGAAATGTTGTATGACCTTGAATGTCTACTTATTTTTAATTTAGGGAAAAATCATACAGCATTTCACACGATGTCAAAAAATTGGAATAAAAGTTTTTGTTGTCAGAAAAATTAAAATTTGATGACCTCTCTCACTCAGCCAGTACAAAGCCAGCTTAAAGGAGCTTGGTCCGATAGCCCCAACTTTTTTTCAAACTTTTTGAGATTTTGGTACCAAAATATTGCTCATATATTTCTCATAACCCATGTGAAATTTCACAGCTGAGTTATGTTCCGTTTTGGAGTATGGAATACAAAACTACCCATAAAATCAAAACCATTTGACCGATTAAGCTGAAATTTGAAATTAAGACCTCTTGAGTGGTCATCTTTAATGTGACTATGAAAATTAAATTTTGAAAAATCGGACCAAGCTCCTTTAAAAGTCGCTAGGTGCTTTTTCCTCTTTCAAATGCATGCGAAAAAACAGGTGTGTCATTTTTGCGATTTGTATGTATATATATTTAAAACTTCAATTATTGTTATTCAATCAATCCAAGATTCAACGTAAGTTCACATCGATGAAAAGATTTTTTGCAAGTGAACGTGCATTTTAATGTAGTTAAATGAACTATTAATTTCATCACGTTTCATCCCACGACGCAAATGTTTAATTTGGCGTGTCCGAATTTCATTTTTTTCAAAGGTCTTAAACGCAATATTCCGTATCCACTTGTCCAATTCAACTATTTAATGTACATCACCTCTATCATTGAATTATTTTATAACGTATCCCAAAACTTAATTAAAATATTTGATGATAAACAGTAAATAGAGTACAATGTTTTGCCAAACTTTTGGAAGTGTTAGTGTTAGATGTTGAAATTGGAAGGGGTTTGTCACTTGGAAAATATTTGAATTGGACGAGTGGATATGGTATATTTTTCGAATTTCATTAATGTGAATATTGATATGTTTTCTAACTGATTTTATCCACAAATAAACATATTTACAATTTTATAAAATACCTAATGTTGATTCTTAACGGTCAAAAATAAACATATCTACCATGTCTACTGATAAATCTATGAATTTTTTTTATCCACAACCTCATTTTTATTTGCACTTGCGATTATAGGGTTCAAAGTCAAATCTTAAACGACAGGTCACATAAAGATAAAGAACACAATATAAGCATATAACCGATTTGACTGTAGTAGAAAGCGATTATTACAAAGGTTATCGAATTTATAAATTATGCAACTTTTTCGGACTATCAAACGTGTTTTTTTTTCATTCCCAGACTGGCGAACCTCGGGATTAACGAACCCTTTTTAATTTCGGACTAGCGGACTTTATTTCATTTTCGGACTAGCAAACTGTTTTTCATTTTAGGACTAGCAAAGCTTCGGACAAACGAATCTTCTGACTGGTAATTATTCAGACTGTTATCAGCGGGCACTATACAGTTTCAAACCATGAATATTTTAGTTTTTTGACCATTGTACTTCTATATATCATATCATTTTATCTGTGATATATACACAATGATTCTAATGCATTTAAAATGATATTAATGACATTCATTCACTTACGTAAAACTTTTCTATAGCATTCTTTAGATGAAAGGCTCTTTTGGGAGAGCTGGACAATTCAAACATAAATATCTAAACACATTTTCGGAAAATGCAGCTTTTAGATTTCAATAGATTATCCATTAACACAACTTTAGGTCTCTCCAGTGTCCATTATCATGTTTAATACTTAATTACATTGATAACTAAATAATCTTTGGTTTATCTTTAACTTTGACTGCTTCACTATCGGTGATGTATGATATTCTGGGTACAATTATAGTAAATAATGGGGAAAGTGCAGACAGGAGTAATGTTTGTTTTGCTAATTAATAATATGTTCATTCTTTTGCATAAATTATAAAAATAAATTTTTTGTTTCAAATTTTACTTAAATATGATTTCAGTTATTTTTGACCTGATCAAGTAAATACACGGTTGCTCATAAAGTTGGAATAAAAATATTGTTACCACTTTTTATGTAAAGGTCAATTTGTGAGGAAAATATCTGGAAACTTATGTTGCTTTTGGTTAGATTTGACAGGTACTCTTGTTGGGTGTGAAATCCGAATGTGATCAATATTCGTATGTACTGGTCGTCGTCGTCGTCCTATGAGTCATGACTGACCCGTTATGACCCTTTTGATGATGTCGTTCCAACTGTGCCGATCTTGAGCATAACGGTAGGCTGCATTGACAGATAGGCCAGTATATTCTCTAATGCCATATATCCAGCGGGTTTTCTGCCTGCCTCTTCTACGATGTCCTTCCATCATTCCTTGAACAATTATTTTCTCTAGACAGTCGCCTTCCCTTCTTGAGATATGCCCAAAATA
>JXSR01S034900.1:0-10604 GCA_000969725.1 Ophiothrix spiculata
GAAGCTACAAATTGCCATATTGTAATATTTTTCTTGAAAACTAAGTCGGTGACCCCAAATTTTTATTTCTTTATTTGAAAGGACATACTTGTGCGAAACTTTTGTGAAAAAATTAGCAAAAATGCTCGGGCAGATTTTTTGACACTAGTTTGATATATATATAGATCAGTGGATCCCTCTTCCATAAAAATATGTATTTGGGTGGCTTTTCAAAGTTTGCGGAGGCACGTCCCTACCAACACCAATTAAATTGGGTATAAGATGAAAATGTATGCATTCCATTAGCATCCGGCAGTTAGGCCTAGCCTGTTTTTTTACTTAATTCATACATTTCAGACATATTTTGGATTCACTTAACTAAACATGTATGAAAGGGTAGGTGAAAAACGATTCGTCATGTTTTTTTTTTTTTCATTTTTATAACGTGTCAGAGCTCCAATTTCCCCCTTCATTTTTCAAAATTTTCCGCCAGTCTCTAAAATCATGATAGGCAAAACATATTATGGATGGTGATTTCCAATCCTATCCACCTAGGGATATAACACTTCTAAACAGCAACACCAGCGAGAAACCTATTGAAATGTTCTTTGTTTCTCATGGACAGCATGGTTGAATGTTGCCATATTGATGTCCCTGAAGTCAGGAATTATGATGCGGCAAATGCACATTTTTCATTACGTCATCACAAATTATTCCTGTTTATAAGCCTCTAAAGAATATTTAACCCACGATATATACATTTATCCCCAACGTTACTAGTGGAAAATCGCACTATTGTTGAAAAAACGTTTGACAATGAATTAATTTTGTTTAACTCGTTAAAAGAAGTGAAATCAATCGTGTGAACTGTGATCAATCCTGGTATGAAATATATTAGCTCGCTCTATGTGCAGCCCACAAAACTCGGAATTCAGTGTGACGTCATGTTGAGGTGCGGCGCTTTCTGGCACGATTCAATCAATCGATTGCATTACAATTAATAACAGAATAAAGGGATTTCTAATAGGATATCGATTCAATGGACACACTTCTAATTTACTGAATACTTTATGATAATTATTAAAATGATTTGTCCGCGTATTTTTAATTGCTAATTTTTTGTAGCATTGGACTGGTTTATCGAGAACCGTGGCGTCTCCTATATTCCGCACTCTACTATGTTGGTATCGACCAATACTTGTGATGGAAAGCTTTAACTTTGTAGTATCTCGATATTAGATAAAGCATATTAAACGGGAGCATAAACAATTGTTTAATGACTACGAATAATTCCATTTGAATATGGATCAAAAAAGAAATCCGTTGAAAAAAACGTTGTGCCAATCCCCTTATGTCAACATAGATATAAAATATGGAGTCCACGTTACATCGTTGCCGATAAAATATACGCTGCGCCTGATCTCGCGTTTCGCATGCCGCATCTTTTAGCGCGCGCTCCCCCTTTTTCTCACAGACATTCTCCCACGAATTTATTCACTCCGATGAAGGACTTTCGTCCGAAACGTCAGTACCGTATTTTCTAATAAAACATCGTAAAACAAACCAACTAGTTTCTATCTTCTTTTATATCCCTTGTGTCAACGCTGGCTTTCATACCCTACAAAATCACTTAGAATACCTTTACTCTCGCAAAATCAAATCATATGACCGGTTGAATAATTCATTATTAAATAAGAAAGACGAATCGTTGTTAATCGAATTTGTATTGCTTTCCATGCTAAATTTGCACAAATAAATGATACTGTAAATCGCAGCTAAAGTCTACAATAAGACACATTCGATAAAATTCGAAACCATGTTGACCCTATCCTTAGGAGAAACCAGACTGGCTTTTCCACAACAGCTGTGCCAAAAAGATCCACATTCTTAAACGGATCTTAAACGGTTTCCAAGACCCGGGGCACTCCCTAAAAACATGTGACGGAGATGTGTGGCCACATTGACCCTCATTTTCAAATCTCCTCTCACCGAATGACCCCCTTTTAATTTGTCACAGGTTGCTCTCACTGAATGACCCCATTTTCAACATGCTCTCTCACTAAATGACTCCCATTTTTCGAAGAAAACTCTCTCACTGAATGATCCCTGTTTTCATATATATACATTTTTCTCAAACGCTGTAATAGTTGTACAAACATACCTCACTGGAAGACCTCAAATTTTGCGCATTTTTCAATGCAATGAGATTCTCACCAAAAGACCCCCTATTTTTTACTGTCCTCACCGAATGACCCCTTTTTTGACAGCTCCTGTATACCGAAAACCCCCTTTTTTCTTTATTTAGCCGATAGACCCCCACTTCGGAGGTCCGTGTCGCACACCCCGTCACTTTCAAATTTGAGCGCCCCCCGGTTCCAAGATTACCAGTTGCTTTTACTTTTTTCCCTTCATCGATTTTAAGAAGGCTTTTGACTCCATCGACAGATGGGTTATGCTTGCTTTGCTACGCCATTGTAGAATACCAGAAGCTGTGGTCGCTGCAATCAGTACATTATACAGAACTCTGAAAGTGTTGTGATGGTAGACGGGAATGTTTCGAACCATGTCATCCTCCTGGTGGTAGACAGCAGTATCCACGCTGATCCAGACGATCATAATGATTTACATTTCGTAGATGATATTGCTCTGTTGGACAGACCCTGTATCGAACCCATCATATTCTCAATGGCCAACACAGAACCTCTTATTCACTATCTGAGGAAGCGGAAGCTGAGTTATCTTGGGCACGTCCTACGTATCCCCGAAAAGAACTCCGAAAAAAAAAAGAGCCAGTTAAGGTGGCTTAGCACACATAGAATTCCTCTATTTATTTTTCTAATTTTTTGATATATGGTGTTTTCATATGTGCTGATCACATTTCTGAAATTAGTTTTTGAGAAAAATCCATTTCAAAAACACTATGTTTTACCACTATTTACCATTGACTTCTATGGTAAAATCAAAATAAAACGGACAAAAACACTTATAATTAAAAAACGGCTCTATTTTTCTCTCTCTTTTGCACATATGATTTGGTCCTTATAAAGTTCTTTAAAAAAACGTTATAAAAAATATGGTCACCGAATTACTTTTTGAGATATTAAGCAAAATTAAGCAAAAAATTGGCATTTTTTTAGCAATGAGTAACACCTTAAGCACTGTGCGCTTTTAGCCTTGCGTCATCAGGAGTAACGCGCATGGTCTTATGCGTGAATATAAAAATGACGCACGTGTAAGATCGCGTTATATTAAAGCGCAAGATACAGTACGCCAGAAAGTACGCTAAAAGCCCGGGATAAATACTTTGAAATTGTGTCCAACACCGCTGATATCAGCTCACTCGTGTCCGACACCGCATCTGTGCTAAGCCACCTTAATAGATACTCTATAATATACCACCACATGGCAAAAAGAGACCTGGCCGTTCACGTACCTCATATCATATATCAATCTAGTAAATTTACGCTATTTCCTTAACTGGTCATAATTTACGAGATTTCCTTAACTGGTCATATCTAGAATTTTTAACCAATACTGACAGGAAATAAAATCAAGCAAACAAGCGAACAAGCAAATCGTTAATGGTGACCAGAATAAAAGCGGAATTCAGCTGTTAGTTGTCACTTGCTCTGGCAAGCGAGAATAACCCGGTGACATGACGAGACAGCTGGACACCTCAGGTATTATTAATGCAACAACTAGCACACAGTCTTGCCTATTTATAACTAAGCAATTTATTGAGACAATGAAATAGTTAAAACAAGCTACCTGTTCTTCTAATGATTAAAAAACGATGACAGAATGAACTCGCACTTCAAGAAAAACATGTTGATTGACTGATTTGTTGATCTATTGCAGGTTTTTCTCCACATACTGGATCTAAACACTTGAACAGGGGCTTCTCAAAGGGGAGGGGGTGGCTTGGGGCTTCTAGGTCTGCATAACTCAGGATAAAAAAATCTACCCCAAAATAGACCTCAACATATGATACGGGAAAAGAAGAAAGCACACAAGATTACAAATATCTACTTGAAAAGATGGTTTGACTTATTTCAAACTCATTCTGTTTCAAACTGTTTATGTACTAGATAAATGGTGAAACAGAGACCGTTATCATATATAATGTATCTTGGTATGGGATAGAGAGTCATTAGACTCTCATAAGGCTCGACGCTGCGCGTCTCGCCTTATGAGAGTGTAATGACAAGCCATCCCATACCATGATACATTATATCTGATAACGGTCTCTGTTGAACCGTTTATCTGACATACACAGCAAGCAGAGGCATTGAAATTCAATTAAAAACACAAAACATTTTATATTCAAAATATCTAATAAGTAAAATATCCATAATAATTTAATTTTAAAATACTATTGTCACTGGTGATATCTTGGGATTGTGCTGAAGACTATGCTAAAAAGGTAGAACAATTGAAAGACGATTGAAGCTGATTGATAGATCTCACCATAAGACCGTGCACTTAATGATGAATTGTATGCCTTTAACACGGTGGTCAGTTGTCAATAATAATTAGTGATTTTAATTATTAAAAAGGGTCAAAGGTTTAATTTTATAAACCAATATTTCTAACACCATATATTTTCTGTATTTTGTACACACAAATGACAAATTTCATCACATCGGCCATAGCCAACGCGTTCCTTGTGGTACCATCCCTTTATACAGGGTTACACTTATGGTGTATAAAATGTACTGCATTTTAGATGTATGACATCCTTTGTTGAAACATAAGCCATGGGCTCTTGCTGTATGTCTACTATGCTGGAATCGCGTTTCACTAAATTAATGGTAGATTCCCTTGACTCCCTTGTTTTGATTTTTGATGCATATTTTATGCCCGTGTTGTTAACATTGTACATATACATTGTTGTGTACATGTATTTGACATTTTAATGAATTATTATGCAAATGAACAAAACGAGATAATTAACATAGTGATTTCCAATTTTATAATAGCTCAAATGAGATATTTGATACAACGTAAACCGTAAATGTGATATTTACCTGATGGTGTATAATGCAAACAAGTACTTTCGAACTCAGAGCTCGAATGACTTTGATATTTGTCTTTAAATGTTTTACCATTATTACGTAAAACGCTTTCATCGGGTTCGGATCTAATTCTATAGGCCTATTTGATTTTAATATCAAGGTTACCAATTTAATTCGCTGATTTCATGACTGCATAATAATTGTTGATAATAATGTCAAACTAGAATCAGTGTTTCTAATTCTCCATCTCGTCTCACTTCACTGCCCAGAACGTTATATACATGCTTTGTTAGATAACAGCTCTATACCTCATTCTTAAAAATAACGGTCAGGGCAACGAACTTTAAACAAAAGAAACACAATAGATAATTTATGAATAGAAAAGGGCTAGACGTGTGTAGCCCGTTAAACTCGGCAAGAATTTAGCTAGCAAATGAGAATACATAGAAAAGTGACTGTGAATTAAGAGTAGATACGGTCAGAACACCTGGGAAACACCTTTGTGATGCATTTCCGTGTGGATAATAACACGTTTGCTGGGAATTTGCTGTCTGACTAAATTAAACCAACTTGCTTTGGTCGTAATCAAGCATGACATGGATTAAACTTGTGGGATTACGCTGCACTGCGACTCTGATTTCTTTCTCTTAACTTTTGACAAGCTGTCTCCGAAACTTTAATGAGTTTTTTCTGTGTGGGTATCCGTTCTTAACACTTTGTCCTGGATAAATAACCACTATACGCCATACAAATATTTTCTCTGTAATCATGACATTTCTAAAAAAAAAAGACACTGCTGAATCATTTATGCCACGTTATTTTGGTTTAAGTTGTACTTCAAGGAAGTTTTTCTCTTATGTCAAATGCCCTATAGGTAGCTCAAAAGTAATCCACGTTAAAACATTTTCTTTCTATGATATTTTCTTTAGAAAGCTCTAATTAAACAAGGAAGTATTTAATTACCTGATTGAATACACGTTCAAAATCCCCGATGATTCTGGGAGAAACAACCATAATCTAATACTTTGATATAGCTTAAAAAGCTGCATGGTGTCACTTCCATACATATCCTATTCAGTTTCATCAAAGTATCCGTTTCATCGATGGTGGTGTGTTAGAAATGTGCGATGAAATACGCGAAATACTTATTTCAAACATTTAAAATTACCATCGAAGTTACTTACAAAATTTGAAGATTTTGATGGTATTTCACCTAATCTGATTATTGGATAATGCAATGCAAGCTTAATGCAATGAGTTCATAATTTAGTATCACATAAACACAAAGATTCATGTTACTAATGTATTTACCAACCATCTATAATCAAGAACATGCTTAGTACTGAGAACTTCTCCATTCAACTGAATACAAATCTTACTCAATGTGATTTTATATAATGGATACAGACTTGGTTTGCCAGGTCCATGTTCCTGTCTTGTTTTGAGGCACACTTGTATTTTAAATATCCTATAACCAACATGACCTATATCCCATGACACAAAACCTTAAGCTGTAAAAATATGGAAATGCAAACGGACTGAGCCTTATTGGATCAGGTGATGTTTATTCGCGTGGAATTGAGCAGAAATCAAGCTTGTACATGTAGTACGTTATACATAATAATATGGTAGCCCAAGACAGTTATTTTGCATTCTTCAACCGAAGGCCTCTTATCAATCTTGCAATAATTTAGTGGAGAAATGATACACAAACACAAAACTTAAATAACTTTGTTGCGTCAACATTTAGTATAACTTGACTTCTGGAAATCGTTTGTTGAAGTTCATTTATTTTAATCCTTAATAAAGCAAGTTGCAAATAATTAAAAAAGCGAAAATGACAAGAGGTGGCATTTACGGCTGGTTTTGGGAAGGACGGTCACATATAGGGCCTACATGTCTTAGAGAAGCAATGTCATCCGGTGTGCTGGTAGACAGCAATAATGAAGTAACTCAAATATTATGCACATTATGCATGTATCAGATGCATTCGTACACTCTAAGAAAGCCAGGATCAAATATGAGACAAAAATGATCAATTTTGATCCTTTTTAGGTATCAAATATGAGCTTACCCTTTAAGGATCAAAGTGATCCAAAAATAAGGATCACAATTCTTGATCCGAAAAAAGGATCAAATATTTCTTATAAAAAAGATTTGAACCCACGCCGCACGTACACCATATTAATTACGAGACCATCGGTCTGACCACTCGGCAACGGGACAGGCAGCTGTCAAGTGTGGTGAAATCATCGTATTTATACCATTGTATACATTCCCGGCTATGTAGTGGATATGGGGTGTACTCAAATATGAGACAAAAGATCACGTTAGATCCAAACGCGGTATCAAATATGAGCTCATCCTTTCCGTATCAAAGTAATCCAGAAATGCGGATCAAAACTTTGATATTGTAATCAAAAAGGATCAAAATAAAATGATCAAAAATGATCCCGGTGAATTTGATCCATTTGTATATATTGATCCGATATATAGGTCATACCTATAAGAGCAGATAAACTAGTTTGTAATAATCTTCATCGAGACACACTCAACGTTCACACCTGCAGGAAGCATCTTATTGATGCTGTAAGTGGATTGTCTGTCTTTTACAGGCACTGCAACGTTCCTTACTTAATTTGATAAATTTGATATTTTAATTACTCGGAATGAAGGTAAATCATGAAATATATAAGTATATAAGAATGTTAGGTATAGATATGGTTCAGAGCTGAAAATACACTGTAAATGAGGTATTTAGAAAGTATGGACAAACTGGTGTTAAGTTAGCTAAACGTGTTTACAACCTAAACATTTCCCGACTCTTCCTCAGATTTCAAATAACATTTGCTTATTGAAAACAGTGTATATAATATCATTCTGCTGAAGAGTCTAATGTTTACATTGTGATTAGATATTAAACATGTTTAGAAAATATGGACAAACTAGTGTTTTGATTATAGTTTATCTCAGAGTACCTTTTCCCCCGTTCGCGGGTTTTTTCTTGACAACGCTTGTTGTTAAGCACTTCTGCGTACGGATGCACTTACTTACGCACGTATTTGCAGTGCGTGATTTGTTGAATCTGATTGTTTACGCTCACGCTGTTGGCGCGCGCGTTAAGAGTGGCGTACACGGCACGATCTGAAAGGAAAAACAACTCTGAGAAAGAGTATAGTGTTTGATACATACGCATATATTTCAAAATGGGATCATGTATACATAATGATGTAACTTTCGTTATATAATGTATGATTTGGACAATCTTAGCAAATGAACTAAATTTTTCTAAAACACATTTCTACTGAAAAATTTACAGTGCTATTATAGTGGAGAAGTGTTATATTTAACCCCGGGGGCAGTCAAATATGAAATAGATACGGGTGTTAGGCCCCCGCTCCGACAGGCTAGACATTCGGTGCGAGCACATGCATTGCTCAAAAAATGAGGGTCATTGGGTGAGAGCATGATTTTTGACATTCGGTGAGAGAAATATACACAAAATGAGGGCTCTTTGGTTTAAAAATGAGGGATCTTTGGGTGAGAGCATGATTTTTGGCATTCGGTGAGCGAAATTTGGCATTCGGTGAGAGAAATTATAATGGGGTCTTTGGGTGAGAGCACAAGCAGTTGTAAAAGTAAAAAAAATATGGGTCTTTGGGTGACAGCGACGCTAAAAAAGGAGGTCTTTTGACCCTTACATACGCGTCGCCTCCAGAATGGGACTATCCCCCGGCTCTTCCAAATGCTGTATTCCACCCAAACATGATTTTTGATCAATATGATTTTATCAGGGAGACATATAGAATTTGATATTTCTAGAATTATGATGGCATAGAACACCTGCTTGATTTAAAGGACGAATTATTATCATTTTGTTTTTTTTCTAAGTCAAATTCAAGCAGTCCTAGTATTTCTAAACATAGATCAAGTATTTTATCATCTAGTACCTAATTAGTATTTCTGCAACCAAATTGTTTTCCGAAATAATAATCGAGCTCCTCCGATTGCAAAAATACGAGGGGTACGTATCAAAAAGTTTTAAAGATCACCCGAAAGGAAAGGAGCTATATCGATGAACTTTTGTCAGGATGGTCACTCGTCCTTGTGTACATAATTATGGAAATCGGTCAAAAAGTGACGTCATAATGACGTAATAAAGCATCATAAGCATGACCGATCTGGTGATGTTTATTTTGTCGAAATACAATGTGGATTTTTTGGGCTAAAAGGGAACCACTATAAAGTCGGTATGTGGAGAGTTAGTTTTAAAGTAGGAGAAAATGTGTTACTTTGCACATCAGCTATATAAAGATGAACTAAGGGTCACATAATAAAATTATGTTTCTGGCTGTATTTCTTCTTGGTGACTCATTCACTCAGTGATTAACGCAAAATATTCATACATATTAAACATCACATAAATAATATATTTATGTTCACAATAAAAGCAGTTTTTTAAAGATCCATAATACAACTCATAATCAGAAATCAAGTGCCAGGATCTCTTTTCAACTGAATACAAATCTCAGTCAATCTGATGGTATACCACACTGTGTTTGCTAAATCCGTGCTTTATCTTGGCGTTCAAACACACTGGTACATTCAATAATCCTAACCAACATAACCTATATCTCATGACACAAAACCTAGGCTGTAAAACACGGAAATGCAAAATGGCTGAGTTTGATTACATCAGATGATGTTTATTCACCTGGAATTGTGCAGGAATTAAATTTATAGATCCAAATGGATAGATTGAAATTCTTGTTGAAACTATATTTTGCACAGTTTACACTCTTAAAATGAAAAGAGTGAACAGTCACTCTTTCTTAGAGTGATGTTTTTTCACTCCAAATGAGTGACATTTCACTCTTTTCGATTGAAATCGAACGGGGTTTTACTCTTAAAGAGTGAAATCAGTGACCACCGTTTAAAAGAGTGACCATTTTCACTCCCTCAAAGAGTGAATTATAACTCTATAAGAGTGACATTTCACTCTTTAAGAGTGAAACCCTGTTCGATTTCACTCGAAAAGAGTGAAATGTCACTCTTTTGGAGTGAAAAAAAATCACTCTAAGAAAGAGTGACCGCTCACTCTTTTCCCTTTAAGAGTGTACTGTTATTGATTAAGATTTCAAATTTTCAACTTTGCATCTAATACGTTTACAGTTTTACAGATTTTTTTATTGTACATTCTTCACTGATTTATCTAGGAACATCGCAACAAAAATGCTGTTAGAATTTGTATTGATATTTAGATATTTAAAGGGGCATTGGACAACATTTTGAAATTTTGTTTGAGGATTATTTACACTTCCTACGTTAGAAAATAACAGTCAATCACCATATATCGGAAAATGTTTGATAAAAACCTTCAAAAAAGCCAAACATTTGAATTGTATTATATTTGTTGATTTTGGGTATGAGGCTATTCTCTAAACGTATTTATTGGTTCTATACAATGAGAAAGAGCCAAAGATCTGTTTGTAAAACATTCCTTTCACATCATAGATTGCAAAAAAATCAAAAGAAATTTTGAATTTTCGTTAGAACTTGTGAAAAGGTCAATTCTAGAAATTTAACTATAGGGGGCAGTATTTATCGTTG
>JXSR01S034907.1:8079-20173 GCA_000969725.1 Ophiothrix spiculata
TACGAGAAGAAGCATATTTACGAAAGTTGGACGATAGATAGATAGATAGATAGACCGATAGATAGACTAGATCATGTGCATGGGTTAAAAATTGCATCAAAGTAGAAATTCCGGCAAATTGTGCACGCTTTTGCGAGCCGCTGTGAGCGGCTTGCCGGAGTGAAAGAGTTAATAATTTCATGGCTTACAATATATACACTATATTTATGCTCTGAATTAAGACCAGGTAAAACATCTCATATCAGTGAATATAAACTGAAACAAATATTGAAGCTTAGAAACAAGAAGACTGTACAAAGTTCATTGATGTTATTCCATAAGTATAAATGAAAGCTCATTGGTATTTTCCTTTTTTAAAGTTAATATTGTTTGAGTTATGCCCTATCTCTTCACATGCCCAAACTTTAGTTTGCCAATGTATATGCTTGGTCATTTTCAGTAAATTGATTTAATTTGGCGAGGACGGGTTTTAGCGAATTTCAATTTTTTATTTAATTTCACTAATTTAGAACATTTCACATTAGCTTCAGTGGTAAATAAAATGTTAGCAAGGGATTTTTGCAGTTTTTTTGAAGCAAATTTGCAGTCTAGCGAAATTAGCATAATTAAATCCCTAGCAAAAATTAGTCCCTTTACAGTATTGCACTAGCCTGTCCAGGATTTTTCCTTGCAGGAGGCTTAAAGGACTGAGTGGTAAAGTCATTAAAACAAGGCTGATTTATATGATTTTTACAATCTTACGGAGGAATTCAGTCACCAAACCCACCCCTTGACATGCCAATGTATTACGTTTTACATTTGAGACCCATCATAACAAAAGGTACCTTAAGGGTCCTCAAATCAAAATTAATATTTTGATCTTACCTTAAAAGCTAAGATTTTAAGCTTTAAAATGACATCTTTCTTTTGATTATAGGATGTTTTGTTGCAAAGTTACATCCAAATTTGTAAAAGTTATATAGTTCTGAGACAATTGGGTGTAAAGTTTTTTACACATGCATAAAGCTGGATGGAGAGAGGATTTTTATCTTGATTTTTAACACAGTTTTCTTGTGTTTTGGATGCCAAGAACCTGAACACTTCAATGGTAACCTTTCTAAAATTTCAGACATTTTAAGATCAATTATTATTTACCAAAAACACAATGGACATCATTTTTGGAAAAACGTACATTCCATATGAGTGCGTACATCTACACCGTGCCACAATTTGCAACGAAAACGCACTGTCGTATATTGCCTCATAATGTATGGCTGTTTTTTAGTAAAATCACACTCATTGACTAAGAAATTATTATTGGGTGAGATAGCTTATCATGTGTTTGTTTACAGAACATTTACTACAGTAAGCTATTAGAAATGAAATGTTTGATATCACATATTAAACCCAAGACTTTTGATTTTTTTTAAACTTATTTGGTTTGTTTTGGGTAGATATTAATACCCTTCAAATATTTTGGCTTAAATATGCTTACTTTTTCGGTTGTGGCCATTTGTTGAATTAAATTTGGGATTCCGAATTAAATTCCACATGTATTAGTCTAGGAAAACATGCATATGCTTTTTATCCATTTTTTTAGTACCAAAACCATTAAAAAAAAGCATTTAAAAACGCTTTAAGATAGTCACATTCCTTCATTTTATGCTGTTTTATTATAAAACATTTTTGACCAAAATCGTAAAGTAATTGCTTTAACATTAAAATCCAGTCTCAATTTTCTATTTTCAGTCAACTTTGGAAGCAACACAATATTATTTGGTATACAAAATTACTGTGACCAATCAGCCAACCAAACCAAAGTTCTTCCAAACTGTGACACCAACTCTACAATTCCATCAGACAACTGCCTTGACTTTGACCAATGCTGTGTATTCAGAGACCTAAATGGAACCATTACATCAATGGTCTGCAGCGAGGGACCATCATGGACTCCATGTGAGAGATTCTCTTGCTTCCAATCAACGGCATCCAAATGCAGATGTTTAGATACAGATTCGGATGATCTGGCCGATGACTTCCGGTTTACTACTGAGATGCAATCAACAGTCCAAAATAGCTGGAATCTTACAACACAGGAACCAATGGCGAATCAGACGGCAACAGACCGACTGACAACAAGAGACTCGGGCACAAATGACCCATATTATAACAGCAGGAAGAATATTGGGTAAGTGAAGTACACATGTTCGCTGACCATTTAAGCATTATTTGCAATTAACCTTAAGGGCCCAGTCAACCTTTCGTTTTCAGAAATGTTTTATGCTCTGTAACTCGGATGATTAAATCAAAATAAAAGTATATATTTCTAGAAGCTGATTTGCATACTGAACATGATGGTGAGGTCATTTTTGGACCAAAATGTGTCATTTTGGCCCTAGGTCCAAAAATCATGTTTTTTGGCCCAACATTTTACGGGAAAGCTTACTAAATTTTGCATTGGTGAAATTTCGAACCATTTTTTGGGGCATTTTTGATTTTCTTTTCTTAGTGTTTGAGATGTTGTCAAAAATTGGTCCAAAATGTCAAAAATTCCACCGCTGCCACAATTTTTGGTGGCAGCAGTGGGATTTTGACCTATTTTTGGCAATATTTCAAAAATGAAAAAATTTTAAACAAACGTTCCTAGATATTCCTTTCTAAATTCTAAAAAGTAAACCAGTTCAAACTTTTACCAAAGCAAAGTTTAGTTAGCTTTCTCGTAAATTTTGGGGCCAAAGACACGATTTTTGGACATTTTTGGACCTTAGGGCCAAAATTTCAAATTTTCGTCCAAAAATGACCTGACCAGCGTGTTCAGTATGCAAATTTACTTCTAGAAATGTATACTTTTATATGGATTTAATTATTCGTTGCTGTGTTACAGAGCAAAAAACACTTCTGAAATGAAGGGTTGACAGGGCCCTTAAGGCCACATCTAACACAAGTTGTTTGTTCGAAAACAGTATTTCACTTTTTGCATCATTTGTTACCTTAGCATGTAATCTTTAGTTACAGATGATAAAATATAACAAAACCCTATGATTTTTTAGTTCAGATAAATATATAGGTTATTTTCACATTTTCAATGCCAACAAGCAACGTCACTGTTGGTGAAAAAGAAGGACCTAGATGCAAGTTTTATATTTTGCGCTGAGATTGTGTGCCTTGATGCGCATGCCTTTTGTGCGGCAATAAATGTTGTTTGTGTGGCCGGGGTGTGTGGGTAAACGTTGCTGCATTTTATTCTTGCAAGAGCACAATTTTTGAAATCCCATAATAGTATTGTTCTAATTGTAAACAAGAACCTATCAATTGAACATTAATATTTTAGCTTTTTATCAATTTTTTCAAAAAAATTACTTTTCATGTCTGATACTAAAGTTTTATCAAAATTTATCCTTTTTAGGTTAAAGTTTCATTTTTTACATAAGACATACGATTTCTTTTACATGAAATTTCATTCAAACATTAATTTTTCAAACAAGATAACTATAATAAGGAACGTGCATGGTTTAAATCTTTATCAGTGACTGACTTTGATTATATTTTCCGTCCACAGGTTTGGATTTGGAGCTGGTATTGGTGCCTCTGTGTTTGTTATTGCAATCATTGCATTGTTATTGTATTGTAGAATACAGGGCAGAAAGGAAGGCAAGAAACATGCAGAGCAACATATATCCATTCATAATAGGTAAGTGAAAATTGGCAAGGGGTACTTAAATTCGGTCTGGACAAAGATAAAAATACTCAATGTTGGAAACACACTCTGGACCAAGTATACTTATTATTCATATACTCCGCATGTTACCTAGCCAATCAGAATGCAAGAATATAAAGTACGTGGAGTGCAGTGGATTATCACAATGCACTGTGCTCGTTGTGTTCCGGTTTGTGTGGCGGACGTTTAGTGCATATGCATGTTTCATTGTTTTTGTCAGTTGATTATTTATTTAGTTTAGTGGAGGTTTGAATTTTGATGGTCATAAAGGCCTTATTTCTTTTCACAAAGATACAATATTATTTTTCTGTCGTGTATGAATTAGATGATTTAATAAACTTGCATTCCATTATGCTCGTAAAATGAGACAAAATCAATGCACTTGTGGTAAATTTTGAATGCTGTCCAATGCACTTAGCCCCTACTGGCCTCGTGAATTAACGCATCGAAATTGACCGTACGTGCATTGATTTTGTCTCATTTCACTCGTGTGTGAAATGCGCATTTATTAATCTATAATCATTTTGAATCAAGCTTCGTAGAAAATCCAAGTGCAATAAATCTTGCCTTGAAGTACAAAAGAGTCAGTGCACTTTAGCGCAAATTGTACTTTGCTGTGACTTGTACTGAGATAGCCATGTAAATTTCTATTACTTAGGCCACACTAATTTAATTGTTTGTCTCAAAGCTGCCGCGCGCGTTAGTTTAAACATGCGCATTACCATCGGCAATTTGTCGAAATTTGAATTTTTATTCTAAAATACTTTTTTTATTTTTCAATTTCGTCAAATAAAACCCCATCGAAGATCACAAATCGTATCCTGTGGATCGCAAAATGGCAGATTAACAAGTAAATATAAAATGCGATCAAAAAAATGAATGCAAAAATGGCAAGTGAAAATTAAAACTGCCTGGTATAATTGGAAAAAAAATTTGCTAAAAAAAAATAAAATAAAATAAAACCACATTCCGCATTAGGTTTTCAAATTTAGGTGAGCTTTGAGACAAACAATTAAATTAGTGTGGCCTTAGTGAGTCAAAATTTTTATTTTAAATAAGGAGACATCCTTAACCAACCTGAGGCACAACAACTCACCCATCAAAGCACCAAATACATGGTGACTATATAATTCCCATTCTAGATGGTACACAAGATTGGTTTGGGTAAAGGGACATGCATGGCCTACAATCTTGGCCAAAATCAACATCATTGCTTGTTTTGTTTTCAGTGTATGATCATTTAAGGAAATCAAATACGTGATTTTTTCCAGTTTGCAAGACAATCTTGACCAAAATAATTGGAACACTTACCTTCCCCGCTCCCCTGTTTAATGTTCTTTTAAGTAATATACCCTTAAGAACATGACGTGGGCATGTGTTCTTCGCAATGTTGGGGCATAGAGGTCCCGAGACAGGGAGACATATAAACTATGTCCTCAAAATCTTTGAACCTACACTCTATTGCACTCATAACTACGTCATTGTCATTTAGGTGTCCCAAGTATTTTTGGCTAAGATTGTAGCAGTATAAGTCCTTGACTCTCAATCATCTGGCCACTTTGACCATTGTAGGTTTGAATGTAGTGTCCTTGAGCAAGATACTTACCCTAATGTGCTCCTCTCAAAAAATTATGGGTACCTGCATTCTTTGTGCTCGGAAGGTAACAGACTCACAAGGTACAAGGTGTAGCAATATAACAAAAATTGTTTTGATAGTGAGATGGGCAGGTCTGTGCAAATACATGCTGTCCCCTTTTCCTTTTTACTTTACAGGGACATGTTGCCTTTATTCATCCTTACTTTTTTCATTTTTCTTTTCTCTTCTCTTTTTTCCTCCTCTCTTTTCCCATTTTTTCTTTCTCTTCTCTTTTTTTCTTCTTGTCATTTCAGCACTCCCTGCGGGTGGCGCCCAGGGCACGTGCCCCCCTTAGCCTTGCCCTCCCCTAGCTACGCCACTGGAGCCATCCATGTACTTACTTGACAGAGTTTGGGGTCAAGTTTTTACCAACATTTTTCCATGACAATTAATTTTACTCTATTTCAAACCAAGTTTTCAAAGTTCACAGGCAGGTCCGAAATTCTGTGTAATGGTTCAATTTGACTTAACCTTTATCTCATTTTAAATTATTTTAGATAGTTATGATAAATAATTTTCTTGTTTATCTTACAGAGTTATGATATCAGATGAATATGCCGAAATAAATGAATTTATTCACACAAGAACAGACAGCTCCACTAAAGGTGAGATATTATATGTTATTTAAAGTGAGTACATATGTGATAAATTTCATTAAAAATGCTGATCATAAGTCTTAATTGAAATCTCAACTAAATAATTTTCACTTTCAAGCAATCATCCAAAGCTTAAATTTGGAAGCGGTCTCCAATCCAGGGTGAGGAGGTACTCAACTTTCTTCCAGTAGGAATATGTGGCCTTAAATTGGGGTCTTGGGATGGAAGATTTATTCTGAAATGGGGTCAAAGAGAAATAAATTGACCCTATAAAGTGGCAATCTAAACTTTGAGGTCAATTTGAAATAGATGTATTAAGGTCCACATATTCCAATATCACCTTTTTGAGGGGAGTGTGGTCAAGTAGTTAGAGCACCAGACTCAAAATACAGAGGTTACCGATTTGAGTCCCGGAAGGTGTACTTCTCCTTGTTTCCTTGGGCAAGAATCTTTACTCTAATTGCTTTGTGGTTCAGAAGTCACGTTAAGCTGTTGGTCCCCAGTCCAATGCTCCTACTTTGGGTGCTGCATACATTGTGTAACTGGTGAGTTATGTAAATGCTCCTCCTCTGTCCTTAAGTGGTCTTCTAATATTTTATCTTTTATTATAATACAGCAAATGAGGATGTTGGATCAATCACAGACACAGAACCTGGCACAGACTACACAAACCTGAAAATGAGAAATATGTCCATCAAATCACATCATTACAAGTCACTCAAGAAACCACATGAAGTAACTGAGTCTAATGAATATGCAGATCCGGAGATGTACACACACTCACCATCTCTAGAAGATATTGATGAAATTGATAGGAATGTCAGCCCTAAGGAAAACTTTAAAGATATGAATGTCAGCAGATATTGCACATATAAAAGGGATGTCAGTTTTCATAGAAGTGTTAGCATTGAGAGAAAGTGCGAAGAAAAGGATGGAAATGCTGCCAGTGAAACTCTAAATAAAGCAACGTGTCAGCCTACTCCAAATGCACCAGGTCATGCAACTCAAACTTGTGGAATAAACCAAGATCATATGATTTCAAATAAATCTAATAACCCAAATCATGTGACTGTAAATGCAACAACAGATGAGAGTCCAGATAAAGCAGCCACAAAAAGAGTTAAGAACCAAGATTCTGCAAACCAATCAACATCAAGTTTAGAGCCACAACTCTCGCCTGACTTTGAACCATTTGAAAGTAGAGAGTATTTCATTTTGGAATCAACTGAATCTCCTGCTAGGCCTGTTGAAAATTAATATACATCTGAGAGTAGAGGTGGGGTTTTCTACATGTATAATGAAATTCATTAGTATTTAGATGTTATCAAGTTTAAATAGTTTATAGAGTGAAGTTCATTGAGGTGTTATTTAAATCCCTAAAACATGGTCTTTGCAATTAATGTTTAAATACTAGTAAGTGAAAATGGCAAGAGGCTGCATTAATGGCTCATTTCGGATGCACGGTCTCATATAAGCTACTTGTCATTTTGTACAATATTGCTTTCATATGCTATTTTACATATTCTATTCTATTCAATTTTATTTTCCAATAGCAATATTTAAAAAGACATTTAAAAACACAGATGTTATTTAGGATGTGATCAAAAGGCCGGTATTAGGCCAGAGGTAATCACAACCCTGAACTCAAAGAAACACACTTAACAGAAACAAAGACAAAAACAAGCAACCTGCACAAACCCAATTTGCTCCAAACAAGATATAGTGATAGTTAGATAAAAGCTGACCCTTAAGTTGATTGCGGAAGTGTTTTATCGATTTTGAATTTTTAATATGGTGATCAATATGTTTCCAAAATATAGGACGGCAAGTTTTGATAGATTGATCTGAAAAGACTTTTTTGTTTCTGGTTAGAATAAAATCATTTCCAGTTCTTGTGTAATATTCATGGGCATCGCTATTTTTTGAAGAAAAAAAACATTTGAAAATATCTGGAAGTTGATTATGAGAGTACCTGACCATGAAAACGCCAACTTCAAGTTAAAGGTATCATAAACATTGAGAATCTTTAAATGTTTAAACAAAGGAGCAGAGTGTATCTATAGAGCATATATATAGTAAAAACAATAAAATACCAAAATTGTGTCAAAGAGTAAAAATATGATGACATTTTAAAAATGTTCAACTGAATAATTAAAGTGTAAATGTAGCAAATTTGCTGCAAAAATTTGTTTTCTCTCTTTTAACCCTTGAAGATAAGAATGTACACTCAATAAAACCCAGAAGAACACACAAGATAATATAACACAAAATGGCTTAATGCACTGTGGATTTTGAAGTCAAGAATTTGACCTAAACGGGGTTGAGAACAATCAGGGGTAGAATTAGTTTGATTTATACAACCCTTATTTTTCGGGTGACACAAACCAACATAACTAACAAGTCCAGTAATCTAGAAAGTCACTTTACTAACAAGTCCAGTAATCTAGAAAGTCACTTTACTAACTACCCCGAAAATTTTTTCGGGAGGGGCGGTCAGTCTGCCATGCAATCAGTCTGCTATGTAGAATTCTGGCTTTCTAGTAAAGGGGTATGGTGTGATAGTGGATTTATATTGTGGATAGTAATACAGAAAAAATCAAGGTCCTAGGATCGGACTAGGGTAGAATACCCTACTCTTTATGATACTGGCTGTGATTACAGGCACACAGGCATGACTCTTCTGTACTGACTTACGCCTTTACGTCCCCTCCGAAGGACGGCGACCTCTTATGAAATATTTACCCAACTCTAAATGCTTCATGTAAGGGGCAGAAAAGATTGAATATCTGATGCAATGCTGGGACAGAGTCAGACAAAGACATCATGGCAAAGATTCCACGATTCTAATTCGACAAGGCAACCCTCCCCGGCAGGCCCGTAGACAAGGAGGGTGCGGTGGGGTCGTTGTACCCCCCAAATTTGACAATGTACAAAAAAAGGTCCTCAAAATTTCCCTAAAAGTCCATCAAAAGAACACCTAAAGCTGGTACCAACACATGTAAATGCATGTCATTTCTTAATAAAATAAAAATGTCACTTTATATGATACTCCTGCATCCAGAAAATGAAATATATCTACAAAACAATTTACCAGGGCTGTTGTTTTAGTTTCATTTTATATTTCAGGTCTCAGTATAGTATTACACAATTAATTGTAACAGGCGAAACAATACCAAAAATAGGTGGGATTATAATCCAATGTGGGACTTTAATTGGATATATAACGTAGATCTTATTCCACCTCTCCCCCCACCCCCCACCCCCCCAAAAAAAATTTCTGCATTAAAGGACTGGCCTAGATTCTTCCCACTTATTTTTTACCTACATATTTTTTACTTGAATCGATAGGACATGTTTATAGTAATATAACCTAAAAGTAGGTTTTCCATAATTTTGAAGAATATTAGAGGAAATTGCAATTCTTTACCTACTTTATTTTTTTTTTTACCGGCGAAAAAAAGTGGTGTGAAAACAGTGTTTCTATGTTTCTACACCTGTGATGTCCAAATAAATTATTTTTGATGAAATTGTTTCTATTTCAATATGTATTATATTATCTCCAGGAGCTTTGTTTGATCTTTTATCTAATCCATCCGAGGTACACATTTTTAGGTTTATTCCCCCCCCCCCCCATGCAATAAATCATTTTGTCAGCCCCAATGAGCCACTTATCGGCGACATTCGATTTCCTAAAAACATAATTAGGTTTGCTATGCGTCAATGGGTTATTGAAAAAGGGACCAATCAGCAGTCTCTGTTCGGGAAATCGTTCCCGGTAAATTTTAGGCTTGTTCATTGTGCATTCTGTCACCATTGAGAACAGACTTGGGTTGAAAAAATGCCCCCCCCCCCACCCACCCAAATCATATGAGCAAAAGGGATTTTTTTTTTAGATCACGTGTTTGGGTATTTTTGAAGGGGGTAGAATGGTTTATATGTAAATGGAGTTCGAGCAGATTTTGTATACAATATTATGAAAACTCTTTCCCCAATGATGGGTTTCAGGGGTACTGGATTTTACTATACTTTTAAGCTTTATTTAGAGCTTTTCCATAAGTTTTTGATTCTAGGTGGAATCTAGGCTAGTCCCTTTAAATAGTCAAATACTATTACATCCAAAGGAAGTCTTAGTACACAACATGACCACCAAGTATAGTTTTGTATGGGCAGCAAAATAATATAATGTGATGGCTCACCCCGAAAGGGGGGACTTTCTAAGCTTTAAAATGACACCTTACTTGTTGAAATTGATCAAGGCGATAAAATTTGACAAGAGAAAATCGGCTGGAAATTCTTTTTCTTTTCTTTATTTTTTGCTGCCTATATTCACAAGTTTCTCAAAAAGTGTTCTGTCGCAAAGTCCCCCTTTTCGGGGTGAGTCATCACTAATAAAGACCACTATTCGCAAAATGCTAACCCTCCCCTGAAATTAGAGAAAATAACTAACTGCTATACAGGGTGTCCCAATAAAAATGCATCACTTTTGTTTTTGATCATATCTCAGAAACCAATGAACAAAAATTTAAAATAATAGTAATAAGTATAGCTTAGTCTTTCATCGGTGAAATTTTGAGCAAAATCTGTTGAGACATTCTTGAGAAAATGTAGAAGTTTGTAAGAAGACTCAATTTTACCCCATTCCAATGGGGTTTACCACAGTAACGCATATTTAAAACTATCACCGATCTGACATGACCGTGTCACCACAGTAGTAGGCCTAATCTAAATGGAAAACTCATTTCATCCATTGATAAACACCTTTTTAAGAAAGCAACCACAAAACAACAACAACAACAGCGACAACAATAGCAACAACAACAACAGAAAATTTAGAATTTGAATAAACCTGATTAAAACTTGAAAGCTTGATATAGAACGTCGCATATGACTAGGGATATGATGATAAGAACTCAAAGGCACCTGGAAACGGATTGTGGAAATGCGAAAGGCAGAGTTGCTTGAAACGTACTTAAAACTATACCAAAATTCAACGCGAGCTATCAGACATTTCCCTTTTCACGAGGAGGTGAATAACTGCTTTGTTTTTTTGATTTGAATATGTTGACACTGCTCTTGTAGGGAGAGACAGTCATAAAGATTTTCTTTTTTATGTAAAAAAAGCTTAAAACTTAAAAGATATAACATTTTCTGAAATAGACTTTCCATTAAAGAAAATCTCTGCCTTGGTTTTCTTGAGAAACCATGAACTCGTTTTTTCTCTTTATTTAACGCTGCAAAACAGTAAAACCAACACATTGAATTACGGTGCCACTTTCAGTAGTTTTCGTGATATATAAGTGTCTGCTTTGCGAGTTTAAATTAAATTGATCAATAGTGACCAAAAATGTGCTTTATTAACATGATAAACATGAGTTACTGTTACTGTGGTAAACCCCCATTGGAATGGAATAAAATTGAGTCTTCTTACAAAATTCTAGTTTTCACAAGAATGGCTCGACGGATTTTACTCAAAATTTCACCGATGAAGGACTAAACTATATTAATTATTTTTGTGTAATTTTTTTTAAATTTTTGACCATTGGTTTCTGAGATATGATCGAAAACAAAAGTGATGCATTTTTATTGGGACACCCTGTATGTGGCTTGCCGATTAGCCAAAGGAAGGGGTACAAAGTTAAACACGATAATGGCAAAATTGGAAATTCAACAAATTAGAGGCGCTTCCTGGGGGTGCTTCATATCATGTGATTTTGTAATTTGTACAGCTTCATAAACTGCCATACCAATTATAGGTAAACCAATGCAATAATGATATTCATATTATCTGCAAAACACTTGTGGTGTGGGCAGGTATACAATGTCCTGGTTTTACCTAAAAAATGGGAAAAATTGTATTATCAACACACTAACCTTGACTTTTTGATTGTACAGACTAAATCATGCAATAACTACATGTATAAGTAAAGCTTAGTCAAGTGCAACCGTGGGGGGGTCCAAATTTTGTTTAAATGTGGATTACATATCTTGATAAAAAAAAAATAGTGCTGAACAAAAGTGAAATTAAGTTCAAACACTGCAATTTGACATGAAAAAACAAAACATTTATTTGTCTTAGCATTATAATGTAGCAGTGCTGTACAGTAGGCCTATATCCATTTTGTCTTTTTGTATTATTCAGGAAAAGATCAATGTGTTAAAACTGTC
>JXSR01S034910.1:19404-31590 GCA_000969725.1 Ophiothrix spiculata
ACTTGTATTCAGGAAAATGATTTATTAAAAATGTTAATTAATAATAATAATAACATGACGCTTTTTATAAACTAACTATGTCAATTCCGACTATGCCAATTCGCTAAATGCTTCACATTATTACCGCTGTCACTTTGAAATTGTCCCAATCAGGTGGCATCAACTAGGAGTACTACCCAATTAGGTGCTTGACCAGGGCATCGAAATAAATTTGGCTGTCTGGGAGCATGAAGTAATTCTGAAATATTTTCTGCAAGAAATGAACTGTTTGAGCGGTTTGCGCGAAGCCCTAGCGGGTGGGGTCCAGGGGCCCGCCTTAGGGCCCCTGGTGGGGTCCAGGGGTGGAGCCCCCGGTAGCTCTTGGGTTTTAGCTATATTTGAGGGCAAAAATCAGCATCATGAGAAACCATTTCTTTCAATTTTGTAGCATGTTGAAAAGGTTTACAAAAACATTTTAGCAATGTTATGTAGTTAAGCTGAGAATACAATCACTGTTACATGAAGAAACAACATAAATGATAGCTTTTTGGGTAAAAAGTCTTGCAAAATAACAGCACATCATTAGAAAATACAACCACTACAACTTTTCTAAGATTAAGTTAAGTATTTCATCCATTCTGGCAACAGATAAATTTGATTCTAATTCTTATCAACTCATTGAGTTCAACTTCAGCAGCATGGAACATAGACTAGCAAAATGACTAGGTTCAGGTTTGATTACACAATCAGCACGTTGGTTTTGCAAGTCTAGTAACAGCTCGACAAAAAATTTGCACACCTGCACAATTTTTTGTTTTATAACATTTTAGTAAATAAGATACAAATTATAGTTCATGAATTTATCTATTAAAGGGTTAAATTAACATACTTTTTTACGCTAAAATTGATAACACCCATCGTTTTATTGTTCATAACATGAACAACAACTGTTCCGCTAGAAATTGCTCCACACGAGATGCAGGGGAGGCCAGACACAACAATAATAATTTACTGGCATTGATATTGTTAGATATTGTTACACTATTAAGTAACCATGGAAACATTCAACATATTATTTTTGATGTGATTTTGTAGAAATCAGAAAATATTAATATTTTTTCCTAAGATTATTCAATTTTTTTCCCTTCATTTTTTTCCTGTTTTTTTTTTTTTTACTGCCTCATTTCTTTTTCTGCCAGTCGTGATTTTTTTCTGGGAGCGGCGCTCCCGTGGATTTCGAAGCCCTGTGCTTGACCCTATCTGCATTAATCATAGTTTTTGTCATTGTATGAATTCATCCTTAAATGCTTTCCTTAGTAAAGGGAAATAGTTTTAAAGCATTTAAAAGAACTCAGTGCAAAAGTAACCCTAAAGCTGAGGGGGATTTCAACCCTTAATTCAAGTGTATGCATTTTAGGCAGCTGCTTTAGTGATGGGTTGATATTTGTCAAAAAACCAAAGCAGTTATTTCGGTTTATTGAAGGGATATTGGTCAAACGACATCTAGCTTGGTTACAAATCAAAATTTGATTTTAATAATTGCAATGGTATCAAAAGTGCCCATAGTTAATTATGGTCGGTTATCTTAGGTCTACATACACAAAATTGGTTGAAGTATTTTGTGTCAAGTTATTGTTTTCTCAACCCTTTTTTTCTGACTTTGCATATTTGTTGCCATTTCACTACGCAGGTGTGATGTCAAATCCAGATATTCAGGTGACCCACTCCATGGCGGAACATGCTTTTGTAAGTATACCTTTAATACTGTTTTCAAGTTTGAAACTTGTTTTGTACATGTGATTACTATTTTGGTTGAAGTACGAAGGCTGTCTCAATCCTCGATTCTTGTAATAAATGTAGTCTTCTATGTGTATAGGACCTTACAATTTAATCTTGAACAGAGTGATTTTGAGATTAAATCAAATTAGATTTCCAAACAACATCCTCTGGTTGGCTTTGTAGGTGTTTACAATTTGTGTGTAATGGAATTTTGTTTTCATATGATATGCTAATTCCACATAGGATTGATACATAATGAGATTTTTGGTAAGAGGCTGGTGTGATGCTATAGAAACTCAATATGTTAGCAAGTTAAGAGAAAAAAATACCCTCGAACTGGGCAAATCTTAATCTTTAAGAAAAGAATGTTCTAATGATCACCCATTCTTAATATGAGGTTCTGATTTAAAGTAATACTAAGAAGTGCTTACCACTGACTAAAAATAAGATCTCTAGAGTTGGATCCCCATCTCAAATGCTCTGTTAGATCAAATACCTTAACTGTCCAAATAACTTGTCCCAGCCGGTTAGCCACCAGGGGTTAATTTCATTAAACAATTACAATACATCGTAGCTGCAAAGGGTTTTACTCGTAGCTAAATTGGATTTCATGAAGACAGAAAAAGCGTAAAACAAATCTTAAGTTATAGGAATTTGACTTAGGTAAAATTAAAATCCTTCGTAACATTACAAGGGATCAATGGGTAATCACAAGGTAACCATGGGTTCGATCGTGATCATACGATGAGTTAACAATACGTTTCAATATTAGCAAAATTGACCCCAGAAATCTATTGTTCTATCAGCAGCCTGCATCTGGAATTATCTTGATAAATTTAATGATGTTACTATTCAGTATGATGACAATGTTATTGCACGTGTTAAAGAATTTAAGTATCTCGGTGTCACTTTTGACCCACTACTGACTTGGTCTGAACATATACATCAAATGTCTTCAAAAATTTCTAAACGATGTGTTGTAATCAGACGTGCCAAATACTTTGTTCCTAAAGATATACTTGTTATGCTTGGTAATGCTCTTGTTTTGCCAAACTTTGATTATTGTTGTTGTGTATGGACCAATACCTCTAATGAGCTTCTTAATTCACTTCAAGTACTTCAGAACAGACTTGCACGCATTATTCTATCGGCTGATATAAGAACCCCAGTAAATGATATGATGCATACACTACAATGGAACAAGCTTAGTGATAGGCGGTACAACCATATGGTTACTATGATTTTGAAATGTATGAAAGGTATAGCACCTGAATATCTCTCTTCTCAGTTCATTTTTATGTCTAATATTCATTCTAAGGGTACTAGAAGTCAAAGTAGCAACTGTCTTTATGAAGCTAAATGGAATATTGGTGCAGGAAATAGAACTTTTCATTCTCGTGCAGTAAGAATATGGAACATTCTCCCTGTTGAAGTTAGATGTAACTTTTCTGATTATAGTGTCAATCAATTGAAACAACTTTGTGTTATAAAATGTTCTTAAATATTATTTGACTTTTTCATGCTTATACCATGTTTACTTCATATACCATGTATAAAACTATGTTGTTGGGGTTTTTTTTATGTTCAACTACCATGTAAATTGTTTATATTCACTATGTATGCAGGGCCTCCTTGGAAATCAGTGTTTATCATTGAAGGGGCTACCCTGCCTAAAGAAAGATTAAATAAATAAATAAATAAATATATACCTGAATACATTCTGTCTTTGGAGCAGAGGGCTTGCTTTAAAAAGGAAGTGAAACGCTGTCTTGGCACTAACAGGTCAACACTATACTTGATTTTTTTTTGTTACTAAGTTTGTTTCTGTTAATGTCTCTAGCATTTGACATAGATGAAAAAGATAGAGAAATAGACTGAGAAACAAAGCACACTGAACTTAAATTGTTACAAACAAGACATTTATTTATCTTTGCAGATAAACTTATGATGAATTTTCAGTACACCTTCAACCTGTCGTCTGCAGAAGACAAATACTACACAAAGATTAATATGTTAACAAAACCAGATTCCAGCAATAGAGACATAGAATTCTCCCTCAAAGTTAGAAAACCTGTCAATATGTCCATCACATATACAACAAGTAAGTCTTTTCATAAGTTTGCTATAGTCATTCTTCTAATAGTGTCCTGCCTCGGGTCAGTGACTCTTAAAATGATCCATAAGGTGAGGTTGTTGCCTGAGGAACCATTTAAGGGCCACCAACATATAAAAGAAACATTTTGACAACAACCGGACCTCAACTAGGACAAAGGCCACCACAATCTGTCTCCAGTATACAATGCTGTCATCAAGTCATGTGACCTCAGCTCTTGCTGTGAGTCACATGACTAGGTTTGCCGCTCACACTCACTTTCTGATGAAATCTTGCGGATACGAAATGAAATATCAAGTAAGTCGGATTATTTTGTTGAGAAAGGGCTAAATTTCATTTCAACAAACATGTTGAGCTTTCTTGCATTATAGAGACAAAAAAGTGTCGCATAAATAACACATGGCAGCTATCTCAAGTGTGACTTGACGTGTCATTGAACAAGACATTAAGTTTCAAATCCTCTTCTTGATCCAGGTGTCAAATGGGTAGAGATATTTTTAATTTTTAGGAAGATAATAGGTAAATGTTAAGGAGGATTTGTGTTGATTCCTCCCAGAAACATTGCAATCTTCATGTTTTGCATGGTTGGCTGGCATGTCGCAGTGGAATAAAGTGGTGTTAAATCAATAGTCTTGAGGGGTTTTTTTTCTATAAAGTCTTGAGGTTCTTAAGTCAAAAAAGTTCTATTACCTTTTTAACATGTCTGCATTTTTTTTCTTTTTTTTAACAGATCACAATCCTGGTGTTGAGATAGAAGTAGAGAGAGCAGAAGTCCTTGTTGATTTCAACACACATTTCTCACGTTATGATTATGACTTTTCAAATGATGCCAATACAACATTTTATGTATATCTTTCAAATTTTACAACTCCATTATGGTTTCAGGTAAGACATACTTGGACTAAGTTATCTTTATTGTTGATAAGAAAATGAAAATTGCATTCTTTGTGTGTATCATATTGTTCCTATCAAATGCCCACAATTTATTAGAGGTACATCTCACACAATTATGAATGGAAATAACAGCAAAGACAATGACTATGAATTAATGCTATTGTCTAATATTGCAATTGTCACTAAAATCCTTCCAGCCAATTCTACTGAAGCCACATTAAATTATTCCGATATGGATAAAATCAAAAGTGTGCCTCTGTTGTATGAAATACAGAGATTCGTTTCCATTTCATAGGAATAATTGTGTGAACTTTGCTTGCTTCAAAATTATGATATGATTTGTTGTTGCCATTGAGTTCTCCTGCAAACATATTTGTGACCATCCATCCCAAACCTGAAGTAAAGTCTGCGTTTTTCATTTTGAGATACAGTAGAAAATACACACAAGTCATATTGCGTTAATTTCAACTCTAAATATCTGAAAACAACCATTTTCTAAATGAAGCTGCATTGAAAATGTGCATAATTGCAATGGCTCATTCCATAGAAAATGAAACTTTTTTTGAGTTAAAGCAAAAAATCAGCTTTTTTATTCAACCACATAACAAGGTTTTCCAGTCATACATTTGTTACTTGGTATGTTAGAAGTATTTCATATACAGAAGTTTTTCTATCCGTGCATGAATGAGCACATGTTTTTAATTTGTTTTATTTCAAAAATGTCACCAAAAAGTTACACTAAAATGTTACAAACGTTACCACACAAAACAATGCATTAAAATAAATCCTGACGATAGAATTTCCTACTATTTTTATGAAATATTTGTAATTATGTTACCCATCATCTATGTAAAGCACAATAAAAAAAAAATCGCTTACAACCACATAACCAGGTTTTCCAGTCATACATTTGTTACTTGGTATGTTAGAAGTATTTCAAGAGAATTTTAACTTTGAAGTCATTTGGAGCAAAAATCTAGTTTCGTGCGATGTCACAAACGTTACCTAATGTTACATGGACTTGATTCAGAATTTTGGCAATAAATTTAATTTTTAAACATCTTCATATCTTAACCCATCAGTGAACATCATTATCAACAACAAACATGTTGATATAAATGTTTATGCTTGGTTCTGTAGCCATTTAAAAGTGAAATTTTCCAATTTTTTTCGGTCACAAACATTACTTTGGAATTGCCCCAATGTGTTTTCTTGATTTTAGGTACTAAGTATTTTGACATGCCAGGCTTTGATGAATCTTAACTCTGATTTTGGATTTCATATGAATTTGAAACAATTAAGTGCCATTTTAAACCTGAAGATGTGTTCTTTTTGAATCTGCAATGAAACAAATATGACCAAGGCCTTATTTTAGGTTTGTGGTGGATGGTCACATATGTTCGGATTGTCGTGTAAGGTTAAGCACACATACATTAAACATGATACCACAAACCTTGCAAACAAATTTTGCATATGAGCAACAACAGAGAGAGCTATCCAAAATGAACTGACATTATTGTGTAAATGCTGATTTTATACTCCATGTAAATGAAAAAAAAATCACACCGACCATGTGCATATAGTATTTTTGCGCTCTTTAATAAACCTTGTATGCACATGCTTGTGTGTGTTTTTATTTTCATTATGGTATCTATTCTTCAAATTGTGTTATTTGTAATGGGATATTGCCCTGTTGTTGAAGTACAAATCTGATTGTAAATTTTGGACTTTTGAACAACGAATATTCAGGACAACAGTATTGTTCATTGCTGCAGGGTTCCAAGCGTTAGTGATTTTTAGACATTTTAATTATCTCACACAGGAGCAAGTTAGAAATGATAAAACCAAAAATATTTGGGACTTTTGATTTAAAATTTCAAGTGGAAGTTGAATGTTGTAGATTATAGCATGTTATATGAAACTTCTCGCTGGAAGGGGCAGAAATTGTACGCATTGAAATTTTGTTTTGAATGGTTCCCTGCAGAAATGAAATGAAACAATTTGCATATTGTAAGAATTCAATGAAATTTGCATGTTATATATGGTTTCAATTGTGATGTCACTAACAGTTACAACTTTCCTCCACGCCTCGACAGATGTCAGTCAACCAGCAAGAAGATTGGACTATCTTAATCCGGGTGATGATCTACCTCATATGTGCCCTTGTTATCATGCTGATATTTATGGCTGCAGGTTGGCGAGTGCATCAAATGGTCACGTATAGACGACAACGACAGGTGTGCAAGGCCGGCATCTTGATTGATATGAGTGCACATGTAGAGTTTAGTTTTACTAATCCGCTATGTCCATTTGATCTCAGATCCTGTACCTGTCTCTTTCTCTTTTAATTTTACTAATCATGTCTTGCTGTAAAATAAGAATACTGTATCACTATGAATACAGTAGAAACACTGTCAGTATATTATGAACACAGTAAGAATTGAACGTAAAGGTAATGTGATAAGTGTTGACAAGGCGCTGGAGTACAATTGAGCCACAACTTTGTGTGGTCGACCTCAACCCGGCCACAGCTTTGTTTTTCCAAGATGACCACCATAGACTTGATTCTACACCTTGAGGTAATTTCAAAACATAAAGTGAATATTTTACAATAATCTTTAGGTGTATTATCAAGCTTATAGTGGCCATCTTGTAAAATCAAAGGTGAAGATTGCCGGTCGCTCAAATTTGTGGCCAAATTATGCTCCAGCGCCTAAGTACAATTGCTGGGTTGTTACAAGTTGGTTGCTATGAATCACCCGAAGTCTACTGATATGTAGTCTTTACACTAAAAGCACATCACAGTGGCCTGTGTGAAAACTGCATATCAACAGTCATGAAGGGGTGAATATTGATGGTCTATAAACACATGGTAATGTCATACGGTAAGTTGTACATGTAGAAAAAAAGTCTTGTCAGCAGATATCAATACTGATTGGGTAACAATAGAGGATAATATGAGAAAAGTGGTGCAAAAATATGGAGAAATGGCCAAGTCACAAAACTTGTCAATCTATCAATCAGAAGATGTGGTGCTACATTTACTGATCAAATGTGATGGCAAAAGTAATCCTGTGAATGCAAGAAATTGTATCCAAGGCCTTGTATCCTTAGGCTGTTCACTTGTGGTGTGTGCCCTTGTTCTGTGTCCCATTGATGCCAATTGTGATGCGGCACACCCGGGGCGGCACAAAGACAATGAACATGGTGAAACGTGAAGAAGATTCTTCCTGCACCAAGTCCATATAGAAAACTCTGATAAAACCAATGATTTGTCATTTTTCTAGAAATGAGTTTCACCATTTTTCTAAATATTTAACATATTGTAATTCTATTTTTCTTTTAAGAACTAATCTCTTCACATTGTCATTTTCAATGGGGTCCTTGACAATTTTAAACTTTATCTAATGTGTAGAAGACAGAATCATTTGCAGGTACTGGCCTATGGAACACTAACATCAGTACAGCGTTGATCATCTAGCTAGCTAGCAACCAAACTCTCTACTAAGTTACAGGGTGAAGCTGCCGAAACTATACATACTAACATCACTTTAATGACACAGGGTATGGAAATACTAACACTGTCAATACTCTCCCTCAGGTTTCAGCATAACATGGGACCAGCTAGTCAGACCAACAGGCAGACCATTGTGTATAGATTGCTTAGGCCAAAGAAAAAAAAAAAGCTGATGAGTGATTTCAAAAGTAATGCGGAATGCATTTTTTTTTTTAAAGATTCCAAGCGTTGTCTGTACGAATCAAATGCAAAATTAATGCGTCGAATTCTGCACCGTCAGCATCATCAACTATACCTAAGCCAGTAAATAGATCGCCTATTTTTATGCACGGGTTATTTCCGGTTGTAATGTCAACTACTTCTTTGCTCTGGGGGTTTATTGTTCAACGATTTACGCAGAAACCATTTTCTAAACTTTCCGCAAAGCAGCTGAATCTTTAAAATAACTTTGATCCTCCATGACTGTCACGAGATCGCACAAGCAAATCAACAACAAGCAGGATGGTTGTTCTTCACAAAATACACAATAAATACAACACGAAGTCTACAAGCCTGTTAAAGCTTACTGTAGTAAATGTTGTAGTAACGCACACTCAATGTCGACACAAAAACACAATTTCTGCAAAGGACGAATAGATGACGATCTGCAGTTGCAATCTGTCTCATACGAGCTTGCCGCAAGATTTTGGACGTATCGAAGTTGAAATATGAATTCCTTTTGGGTGAGAAAAAATCAAATTTTCTCTGATTTCTTTGGAAAATATATTTTTTAAAAAAACTTGAAATAAAAAAAATTCCCACAATTCTTTTTTTCAAAATCGCCCGATTTTACTAATGCGCGCGTCAGCTTTGAGACAAACCTTTTTTTTTTGGCCTTATAATACACATTTTTAACATTCATGAGAGATTTGACCTTTTCCTGTTCAAATTTGTTCAATTTGGTTTTGTTAACTTGCTGTAAACTTTTTTTGACTTGGATCACAATGTTCAAATGAGGATAATCATTTTTTCATGTTGTTTTCTCATTTTTACCACCAATCTATGCCCTTCCTCCATGCACTTGCAACCCAGGCATCCGTCATGCAGTCTTTTATGCTGATGGATCTCCTACAGTTCCTCATCGTTTTCTTCAGTTGTTTCCTTTCCTTCCTTCTATTTTTTGTCGTTGGATGGAAAGTGAAACAACGCTGTGACCATTATAGACATCAGCAGGTATTTTATTATTTACAAGGCTCACATACTTTTAACTGTTCAGTGTTATAAGTTTTCTATTTTGTGTTGTCTTTCTGAGCAAAAATAATGTCAGAACATTATTGGAAAAACAACAACAACAAATATATATTAATTAGGTCTTGACTTCAACATTTTAAGTAATGTTGAATTTTGAGTTTAAGTGCCATGACATACTAGCTAAATGCTAAACAGAGATGCTAAAATTGAAATTATTTCAACTTGGTAGCATCTTTGAAGCATTTTATCCAAACCATGTGATAGTAAGGCTTAAGGATCTTTTTCTCCCTCTTTTGTGGATGGCATGCGTATGCCATACCGTTGTATAAGCAGCAAAAGTTGATGTGCTCTAAAATGTAGCACATGTTTAGGTAGATATTGTACAAGGATTTTCAAACTACAATTGAGTTCCTGTCATTAATTTGCTCAGAAAGGTACAAGATATTCCAGCATGCCTATTACCCACTTAAGCAAGCACAAATTGCTGTATATAGGTCATTCACTGTATCCCCTTGAAACCTGCTCTGAAAAAATGTTTGTAGATGTGCTTATATGAATGCAACATACTGTTTCACCCACCATTTTTATTAGGATTTATAATTGTTTGTATTTGAGTATTCTAGTTAGTGTTGTAATATTTTACTATATACTAACCTTTTCTGGTGTGCTTAGCTATATTTCCTATATATTTTAACCCTTTGCATGGCTCTTTATTGAGTGCCTGTACTTTGGTGGAAAGTTATGATGAGTGTGATGTTTTGTATTAGCTGAAAGGATATCAATCTTTTACATATTTTTGATAATTTATCTATATTACAAATGTTGCTTTTTTTTTAATCAGAAAACCTCCCAAGTCAAGTTCACTTTATAATTTACTTTGTTTATTGAACATCATGAAAAGTATATTGTTTGGAAACCACAAAGCAATTTAGAATTTATGTCTTCAAGGACGTGAATCATTGGCCACAGTGAGGCTTGAACTCTTGACTAACTGATATGAGTCCTACGCTCTTCTCTTCGACCACACAAGCTCTAATATCTTACAATGAATGTTGGTTTTTGGTAGTAGCAGTAAGTCACTACTGCTATTTCCGTCAATGTACCAATGTAGTACAACAATACGGTAAAGCATTGTATTTCATAGTAATCCTGTCGTGTAGATATTTTGCAATTCAAAATTTATGTGCAACATAAAAGAGGTTCAAACTGATTGTTGGTAGATCCATATAATCATGGCTCACGCTCTGCATAACCTTCCCACGTGTTGATGTTACCGTTTCATAACTTGCAAGTTTGTTTTCTGTAGACTGTAGCAGAGAAGCAGAAATGTTGCGGGAAAAATACATGGCATTCTTAAAGAACTTACTACATGGCTATGTGGCATTTTTACTATAAAAATGGGACAAAAAAGAACAAAAAGAAACAAATTGTGACGTGATATTTCTTGCATGTATATGTCTTCAGCATGTCAGCAGCTCTCCTACATGTCTACATGTTTAAGTTTAGTGCCTTGATATAGTAGCTCACATGTTATGACTTCATATCACAAATGATTTATAATTTTCATATTCTAACTACCATCAAAACGCACTACTCTATCCTAACTTAATTACTTTAGGTTGTGAATTATCAGCCGCAACCTTTGCTGGGCATTTTTCTTGCGTTCTTCCTAACGTTTGTTAGTATATTAGCTCTCTTTGGTATTGGTATTAAAGTCAAAGATGTTTATGTACGTCGACATCGCATACGGGTGAGTAAAGGCCATCAGGAGACACATTGATCATAATTTCATAAGCCACATAGTCATGTAGATAAGTCATTGGGAATGCCATGTACCGTCAGCATCACCAGTACACTACATAGCCTTCTTCCTTCATATAGACCTTTTTGCTTCGATATTTTGAAAAGGAATTTTTATATAGTTTTATTATTGGGAAAATAATTTTTATGTAGTTAAATCACACTGCGGCAAACATATTTGACAAGCTTTAAACTTGTTGTAGGTCCAAATTCTATAATTGTAAATAAGCCACATTTTCTATACTGCTCGTACACCCAGATATGGTTTTATGAATGCATACAATGTGGACCTGATGTAACTCTGTGGCCAATGCCGACATTCCCTTCAGAACCTTCAGACAACAATGCCGGCATATGGGGGCTCTTCATTGGGTTCCTCATGAGCTTGGTATTTGTAACAACAATCATACTGGCCACATTCCGTGCCCGAGTTTGGTATCGTCGTAGTAGGGTGCGGCAGGTGAGTCCACTCGATTGGCACTTATCATTCCACTGTATTGTACTGATGCATCTAACTTGTCATGTCAGTAGTGCATAGTCAAAAACTCACGCCAATGATCATATGTGATCATGTTGCCTCTCACAGGTTAGGGCCAAACGAGCGTGCTTAAATTGTACATGGACTACAGTTTCCCCACTGACCTCCAACCCGGACGGGTCACGCAGATATGACGAGGGCAGGTGGATTGTCTTTAGTATGATGGTATTGATCACATACTTATGTCTAGCATGCTTCTGGAATAAATGCAAGATGCGTGCTAGACGTAGTCAGTTTCACCAGGTGAGTGATAAGCCATCATTGATACACTAATCCCTCATTTTACTCTGTCATGGTGCAAAAATTGTTGCCAGTTTTATTTGACACATTATTTTT